>CAJGYO010000549.1:0-67282 GCA_904845875.1 Miscanthus lutarioriparius
AAGGATTTGGGTCTTCCTTTTTCCCTGCTGCACTTTGTATAATATGGCGGTGCGTAGAAGTGGCGTGCCCGATTGATCTTAAATCGGCCATGCCACAGCCCTTTAGCAAGTGGGCACGTCCCGTCTTGCCTTTGCGGGTGGTGTGTTGATCTGCGTCGGGAGCGGAAGGCGCGGTGACTGCTCGTTTGCCACTATAGGGGACGGGAGTCCCCCCTTGGAACGTAGTGGTTGTCGTATGTCTGTGTCATTTGCCCAGTAGGAGCCCAACGAGTCCCTACGGGATTACATCCATAGGTTCTCAAAATGGTGCAACTCCCTTCTTGATGTTGTTGACGCGAACATCATCAATGTGTTCCTCTCCAGGACAACCTGTGAGTCCTTGATCCATAAGCTCGGCTATCTAAAGCCCTGTACCACCCGCAACCTGCTCGACATCGCCACAAACCACTCCTCCGACGAGAAGACGGTCAGAGCAGTCTTTAGCGAAGGTTGGGACAAGGGCAAGGCCAAGCACGAGGACCAAGGCGAGGGCCCCTCCATGCAAAGGGGCAAAAAGAACAAGAAGGATTGGTGCCGACCGGCCAACTCCGCTTTGGTCGCCACAACTGATCGTGCGGGCAAGCAGCCCTAGTAGGGCTAGCCCAACCACTTCGATAAGCTCATCGAGAGTCCATGCACCAACCACACCTACCCCATCAAGCACCTCTACAAGAAATGCGAACTCCTCAAGCACTTTCTGCGATAGGCCAGCGGGCCGAAGGAAAGGAAAAACCAAGGCATCAACCGAAGGCGGAACAGATACATACTAAGGCGGGTGCTTTCAAGGATGCAGAGTCCTTCCTCTTGCTGGGTCACCTTCTCGAGCAGTCAAGCATTTGACTCCTCTGCCCCAAGGACCTACCCTCGGAGCGTGACCACTTCTTGTTTAGCCTTCGACCGGGCCTTCTGCTCCATCTCTAGAGCCTCCAAGGACTTCTAAAGCGCCGCCTCAGTCTCCGCCAAGTGGACCTTCACTGCATCGAGTTCCTGCTTGGTAGCAGTCGCCCGTTCCACCACGAGCAGTTCCATAGCCCGCGCTCCCATTGCCTCAACCACCTGGTCTTGGGACTCGCGGTAGACGGATTCCAGCTGGTGCTGAAGCTCATCAACCCACCGCAACATCATTGCTTCCTGCCCCATCCGACCGTGTTCCTCCCGAAGGAAACAGGACTTGCAGATCGACATCGCCTCTAAATCCTATAAAGCAAGATGCAAACATGATGAAACAACCAGTGAAAAACCAAGGAGTCAAGGACAAACGCTAAAAATGCAGAGAACTTACCTCTACAACACGGGGCAGGTCAACCATAACCACCTGATGGATGAGCTCACCCGCTCCAAGGCCTCCTTGAGCCTCACCTTGGTTTGGGCAAGATCAGACTCCATCGACAGTCCTCTCTCCCTAAGGAAGTGCTAGAGCTTCACCTCCTCCTCGTTGTGAAGGATGAACTGAGCCTTCCTCGGGTCGCTGGGGTGGGGCCACACCAGCTCCTAGGTTGCCCCTGACCTACTAGAAGATCCAGCCATCACAATATCGTGTGATGACCTGATCATCACCAACTCCTGTGACGGCGAGATGGCTGGCGGCTCTACCCCAGTGCCTGCCTCACTAGAGCAGGGGATCTCCACTATCTAGACTCCATGGCTCGTCGACCGATGTTCTACCTCTGGCCTGGCCACGTCTCCTCCCGACCCCTCTAGCTCTGACCAGGAGGGCGAGCCATGCGTTCCTCCATCGAGCGAGGCAGGGAGCCCGGTTTCCCTCCTCTCTTCTGCCACAGCTATTGGGGGAGGAATCGCAAGGGTGACCTCTGACCCAACCTCCACCATCACCACAGGGATCGCCCATCATCACCGCTACTGCCGCTGCCGCCGTACTCATGACTGGCTAGGAGGACGCAACCCGTAGAAGGGAAGGTCGCACCACCGCCAATAGGCTTTCCCTACCGCTCATCGCAACTCACTGTAGGCTAGGTCTCCACTCCTACTACACGGGAGGTGGGGCGATGCCTAGTCCCGCCAGTCCCTAGCCACTATCAGATAACTACAGGTCAGTCATGCTCAAAACACTCAGCCGTGAGATCGAAAAGGAACATAAATGCTTACCTAGACGAAAGCGGCAGAGCCCTGAAGCTCCGACCCACTGGCGATGAGCCCACTGGACGAGGACTGCTCATGGGTCATGACCCATGCCCCCTTGTATCGACCGAGGGAGGAGCCAACTTGGTCGGTTCTCGATCGGCCCACAAATGACCACGACCACCAGCTCATGGCGCACCAACCAGAACAACTGATTGGGCATCTCCCCATTATAGGTCGCGCACACACGCTGACCCCGAAGATGCAGGGGGACGAACATGCTCCCCCGACCAGCCGGCGTGCCCCACCACGCTCGGGGCAGGGGGTGCGAAGCCAACGATGCCTCCGAAGGGCATGGTGACCGCGCCTGCTTCGCCTCTCGCTCGATGGTGGTATCTTCGCTCACGACGTGCTTCCTCGACTCAGGAAAGTCGCCGCGCTTCTCCGTATCCTAATCACCATTAACGGACGTGGCCACAGGCTGACGATGCTCCATTGAGGTCACAACGATGCCCCTGTCTCCTTCATCCTTGGAGGTACTCGTGTTGCCACCCATCTCCATGGGCTCCTCGGACTCGAGCTCTGCCTCCACATCACTTCGGCTTTCACCTCCCTAGACCCATCGGCCAATCTCCTTCTCCTTCTCGAACCTCCTCCGAGCCTTCTCAGCTCTCTTCTTCTTCTTGGCAAGCGCTTCACCTTTAGGGTAGCTTGCCGAGCTACCCCCTTTAGCCCCCTCGGAAGATGTGGATGGGATTTGTAACCCGTGAGTCCCTATGAAACGGACAACTCGAAATCAAAATAAAGGAGAGCAAGAGGGAAAAGGACACGGAATAAGAAGAGGAGAGCATACCAGGTTGGATAGCTTCGTGGCATGAAGAGGTTCGAGCATTCCTTCAAGGGAGTCTTTATCCCTTAGTTGCAGCACCCGGTCGATGTTGGGCTTGTCAAATGGGGATTAGAGAGACAGATGACATTAGAGGAGGAGAGGCCAAGGACGGAGGCAAGGGAGGAGACAAGAGTACAGATGTAGGTCTTGAACAAGCATGTTGTTTCATTATATGCCAGTGAGTGCTTGGAAGGCTTTTTTTCGTTGCCTGATTTTAAATGGAATATAATCGCATTGCTAACAGATTGCATTTTATACATGAAGAGATTGGATGTAGCGAGGACCATGCTGTAGAGGTGGCTCATGCAAGGTATGAGGAAAAGAAGTTAGATAAGCACAGAAAGCGAGCTGGTCACACCGTTCAATCACCGATTGTGTTGTCTGATGAGAGGGACGAGGATGAGGATGACACTGCCAGACTCAGCGAGCTAATTGCTCTAGCAGAGGCGGGCTTGCAGGTGGAGGAGGCTGAAGACGACACTGGTAGACTGAGCGAGCTCATCGCTCTAGCAGAGGCAGACTTAAAGGCAGAGGAGGTTGAGGACGACATTGCCAGACTAAGCGAGCTCATCGCTCTAGCAGAGGTAGGCTTGTATGTGGAGGAGGATGATGACACATTTTTCACTCAGGCCACAGAGGCCGCAGATGAAGCGGAGGCTGCTTACTACAGGCGAAAGGCTGATCATGGCAATGCATGTGAGCCTAGCCACAGCAACAGGGTTGAGGTTGAGGATTTGTACTCGGACGACGAGTTGCTTACTCAGTATGTTTTTGACTGAGGGTTTTTGATTGTGCCGTCTGTTAGTTCCATGCTTTATTAATGATCAATATAGCTATGTAGTAGAAATTCCATTATAACCGACTCCAGACTTCGTCCTTCGGCAACTCCTCCGACGATGCGTGGTCGAGATCCGTTGGGCCAGAGTACGCCCACATCGGCCGCCTCCTCTCCGCCAGCAGGGCAACACGATGGTGGAAGAAGGTGTGGAAGACCCACAACCCATTGAGGCCATCCTACACCAGCTTTTGAATCTCCACCTCGATGACCTCTAGCTTGTTCTGCAGACTAGTGGGACCCCACGACTAGCTTCCCCGCCTCTCCGGCCTTCTTCCTATGAACAGCGGGAATGGTGCCTCCGCTGGGTTCCTGATGTAGAACCACTCGCTATGCCACCCCCGATTGGAGTGGCATGGGGAGTACGCGGGGTAGGAGGTCGACGGCTTTGGTTTCTTCTGCAAGGCAAAACCCCCAAACTGGCGTGGTTCTGGGTGGCTTCCCCTCAGACAAGGCTCGCCCGGTGAAGATCCATCGAAAGAGGTCCACGTGCGGCTCCATCCCAAGGAAGGCCTCGCAGACAGTGATGAAAATGGTGATGTGCAGCACCCCGGTCGGATTGAGGTGCTGCAGCTCTAGGCCCCACTCATTGAGAAGCCCACGTAAGAAACAGTGCGCAGGATATCCAAGCCCACGCTCGTGGAAGGCAAGGAAGGAGACAACCTCAATGGCCCATGGTCACAGAACAGCTTCCCCTAGTGCAGGAGCCCTCCAATGCTACCTCCTTCGATGGGAGTAGCCCCTTCACATCGAAGGTGGCCAGCACCTCCTCATCTATGTTGGATGGCCCCTAGTTCGACATTGTGCCTCAGATTCACAAATGAATCTATGAGTTGTCCTCTACCTCGCTGTTGGTGTTTCGAACAAGCACTGGCTAGTAAATTTATAATTATGCACGCTAGGCCCGGATGGTGCGCTAAAGGACACAAGGTTTATACTGGTTCGGGCTGAATGTCCCTATGTCCAGTCTGTTGCTGCTCGTGTTATTAGCGCTGAAAGCTGTTCGTAGTAGGGGGTACAAACGGTCGGTCGAGAGAGGGACTGGTCCTAGGTCTCTGATGGAAGGGTCGAAAGGAGGCCAAGAGCCTGACGGTGGCTTGGCTGTGTATGTGAGTTGAACTGAACCCTCTATGAGTTCGTCTGTATGTGAGTTGTTCGTTGAAAGTCGGTCCCTCAAGTCCTCACCGCTGTCGTAGCGTCCGTCACGCTAAGGGTGGTAGCCACATTTGGCTCCTTCTCTTGAGTCGTTGTAGGCGTGTCTGCGGGTGTTGATGGTGTGGCGTGCATCGCGGTAGTGGCCGAGACGTTGATGCACCGGAACAGGGGTGTGCCGCCTGCCGTCTAGCGGTGTCTGTTGAACCGATGCCTCCTTGGCGAGGCGCACCGAGGGCGTGCGCTGGCTAGTGTCAGGCTTGTATCACCGAGACAACAAGCTTTCCACCTGCTGTGCTGCCGCACGCTTGAGCAACGTGCGAATTTCCCGGCGCGCCCGGTGATCCTCGGTCGTCGCAGCCTCTGGAAGGCCGTGAAACAAGGCCGTCGCAGCGGCGATGTTCTGACTTGCCCAAGCGAAGTGAGGGAGGGTCCCATCATCGGTGAGGATCCTCTGGTGTACGTTACGGGCGGTGGCGTATGCGTGTCCACCGTCTCCGCGACGCTTGATTTCCTCATCGACCTTTCGATACTCCCGAACAAGCTATTGTCCGGCGTCATCGATCTCCAGCTTTCGTGCTCTCAGCTGCTCCATCCTTACATGGGATGGGGCCGCCACCTCCCCTCTGGTCCTGGCGTCAGGGTTGGCTGTCGGGGTGGCCTCCCCCTCGGAGACGCTTTCGACGTGCCCCTCGGAGGTTTCCGCCATGAAGCATTCCCGGGAAGGGTGATGGCTCTCCCTGCTGGAGTCAGAGCTGGAGGATGACTCTGGCTCCTCGGTGAGGAGTTTGTGGATGGACTCCATGTCATGTTCAATTAACCCCATGAACTCGCTGTCCACGGGCGGTTGAACCATGCGTAGTGCCACCAAGCGGCAAGCGGTCGCCGCGGCGTTGCGGAGACCGAATGGAAGCGTTGTCGGGGCGCTCCGCACGTGGTGCTCCGGAGAGAGGTGCCCCTCTTCGGAAGGTCGTGCCACGTCATCGTCGTTGGAAAGGGTGAGGCGACACTAGTTCTCCCTGGATTGCTGGGGTCCAAGGGAGATGCCGAGCTGGCACCCACACTTATTGTGGTTGAGGACGATGGAGGGGAGAGATTGGATGGCGGTCTACGCCCGTACCAACTCTCCTCCCACTGTGATGATGAAATCTAGGCTCCCGAAGCACACATGTGCGCCTGGGACCTAGCTGACGTTGTGGTTAGCCATCCGAGGCCTAGTTTGGAACGCGCAAAGGCCCCTACCTGGCGCGCCAACTATTGGTGTTTCGAACAAGCACCGGCTAGTAAATTTATAATTATGCGCGTTAGGCCCGGATGGTGCGCTAAAGGACACAAGGTTTATACTGGGTTTGGGCTGAATGTCCCTACGTCCAGTATGTTGCTGCTCGTGTTATTAGCGCTGAAAGTAGTTCGTAGTAGAGGGTACAAACGGTCGAGAGAGGGACTGGTCCTAGGTCTCTGATGGAAGGGTCGAAAGGAGGCCAAGAGCCTGACGGCGGCTTGGCTGTGTATGTGAGTTGAACTGAACCCTCCATGAGTTCGTCTGTATGTGAGTTCTCCGTTGAAAGTCGGTCCCTCTAGTAGGGAGCCCTGCCCTCCCTTTTATAGACCAAGGGAGGAGCAGGGGTTACAGATAGGAGAAAGAGGAAAATACCAAGGGTATAGAAGGTCCTTCGAAGGATTCGGGTCTTCCTTTTTCCCTACGCCTGCCCTGTATAATATGGCAGACAGTGTCAGAAGTGGCGTGTCTGCTGACCTTTGTAGGCCATGCCCTGGCCCCTTTTAGCAAGTGGGCGCGTCCCGTCCCACCTTTGCAGGTGGTGTGTTGATATGCGTCGGGAGCGGAAGGCACGGTGACTGCTCATTTGCCACTGTAGGGGATGGGAGTCCCCCTTGGAACGTAGTGGTTGTTGTATGTCTATGTCGGACTCCTCACCTGGGGACTGAAGGCGGCGCCTACAACACTGTAGGGTGAAAAGCATGCGCCTGCAACACTATTCAGGCTCTGCTACACCTAGAAGGGTCTAAGCGCCTGTCCCATCATGCCCTAGCGGTACTCTCCTGTAGGGGCATAGGGCATGGTCCTTGATGCCGCGGTTGACCCGAACGTCTTGTCCTACCCTATGCCTAGCATCATGAGGGAGCGGGTTACAGTTGTCAGGCGAGGCAGAGCCAATCCTTGGACATCGGGCGAGGTGGAACCCAGCCCTTGGGGGTCGGGCGAGGCGGAGCCTAGCCCTCGGGGGTCAGGCGAGGCAGAGTCTAGCCCTCAGCCCTCGGGCGAGGCAGAGCCGTCCCCCAGCCCTCGGGGGAGGCGGAGCTTGTAACAGAACCGACCAAATCATAAGAACGTAAGTACAAAAACAATCACCGAAGCGACCAATTCCTGTACTTAAGCTCCCATAATCCCGGTAGTCCGGAAATCACGAAGGATTTCAACCAACTCTCGACATACAAACCAAGATCGTAATGATTCAACACAACATATCATTCGTTACAACATTTCACAAGTAGCATTCGGATTACATCCATCAGAGTTCAAATAAAATATTACAAACCAAGTTTGAGTGTGCGGAAGCAACATAGTTTAGTACATGACTTCATAGTTTTAAATACATTGCCAGATCAGAGTCATGTCCCACAAAAGCATTATCAGGTACGAGAACTAGTAGAGACCGCGCCTAACGGTCTAGTCTTCATCCCAAATAGGAGAAGGCGAGATTTGCAACAACCAAAGAAGAACTGGTCATACGCAGCGGTGGGAAATAAACCACGAGTATGAGAAGGTACTCACTAGACTTACCGACAAAAATCGAAATAAAAGACACCAAGGATCATGCAAGGCTTTTCGGGTGGGCTAGCTTGACATAGTTGCATAAAAGAGCTTATGATTATAGTAACCAATTTAAACTTATTATCAAGCTTATCATTATTTACTGTCCACTAAATTAGCTTTTTGTACTAGAGCACTCACTTATTAGGAGCAAACAATATTAACCATAGCGGGTATAATAAGGCTGTCATCATCATATCATCATTTTCAAACCATTAAGTTATTAAGTGTATCTACATTGGAGATAAGCCCGTCAAGTTCTCACTAACCGGGAGAGACGACGATTCGAATCGAATTACAACTCAGCTGAGGGGGTATTCCTAACTCTCACCCTGGCATACTTTGCAAGGGTAGCCGTGGGTCACCTTTGGAACATCTCAGGAACCAAATTCGTGGGTTCGATCAGCGCCAGCACTCTCAGGGATTACCCTTCTGCCAGGACGATCGGGACTTTTAAATCACCGCCCTTGGACTCACGCCACGGCTCCCTCCGAGGCGCACTTTATACTTATCGACTCCCTACCGAGGTGAGCTACTCGGCTTCATGGTCGGTCATCGGACACGGCCAACTAAGAGAGAGGCATGCGTTCAACATGAACAGGAAAGGCTCCAAGAATCAGTCCTTAAGCGACACAGACGGAGTCACTGCAAACCGGCAAGCCTCCGTCCGGTCTTCATTTCAAATTAAGACTGGTTTTTTTCCACGATAGCAAATATAGCCAACCGTACCACATGTATCATCCTATATCTCGCAGGTGACCGGAAATCACCCGACTTCTACCGCGTTTAAGCAGGGCTAAGCACTACTCGAGCCTGAGCTACATAGGATTTAGGGTAACAATATCTGGACAAGGAATGGGTAACCAATGCAGCAAGTGTTTACATTCAACACCTAAACTTAATGCAACAATATATATGTAATAATAATACTGTAACTGCAGTTCGGAAAATAGGAGGCTTAATATGCTCCGGGGCTTGTCTTTCACAAAGTTGCAAGGACGGTGGTCAGGGCACTCAACGGCGACCTCGTCTGGCACTTCTCCTGAAGGCTGCTCTTCCTGAATCTCCGGTGTCGGCTGCTGCTGCTCGTTCAGTTCCTCGAATTCCAGCAGGGTTACTCCTTCCGGTACACCTATTGCATGCCGATGCACAAGATAAATATCATGGATGCATAAGGAATGACATGATGCTCACGATGAATGAATCACAATGGGTGTTTACGAAAACATCACTGGACACTCGTTTACCGAGTAATTTGCTCTATTCAAAACACTTTAAGCATGTATCCAACTTAACTTAAATAACAAGAGCAACTTACCTAACTTGCATAACCTAAGATAAAGATGCTCATCTTCAGTTAAAGGCCTAACACCTAGGAACAGTACCATGAACTTAGAATAGTAAAGACATACTTAAAATAACAGTTAAAGCTTCATGTGCAAACAAGTAGTTACTTAATTCAATCATAACCAGAGTTCTATAACTCCAAATGACTTGCAAGAGGACATTCTGGAAAGCTTATGAAATTCTCTACAATTCATTTGTAAACATCAAAGTATGATTCTTAAGTTACCCAAATCAATTTCCAGTAAATTTAGAATTGGTCCAGAATGACAGGGTTACTAACTTAATTATTTAATGATTGTGCAAAAACATACTTTGATCAAACCAAGTTCACCAACTTGTTTTTCATACCCAAGAAACATCAGAAAGTATAGTGCTAACTTCTAAATAAATTATTTAATATCCTTTTCCAATTTATTTAGTTAATTAGGTGATTTAAGCAATATATAGTAAAACTATTCATAAAAATCTATAAAAATTACAGTAGCTATCTCATGCTGCACATAGACTACCATAAAAATTTCAAAGCCATTGGACCAACATAACTTGCTGTATCCAAAATAACAGATGACATGTCTATTTCTATCATAATTAGGAAACCTTATTAACAAGTGTCAAGCAACAGATTTCCCATTTTTCCTAGCATCTTTCTAGCATAAGAATAGCACCCATCAAATTTCACCTACACTGGATCTATAGAAAAATTATGAAAATTCACACAAGATCCACCCATTAATAAAAGGAAATTCTATAACTTAAAAACTACACATGCATTAGTTCTAAAATTTTTACCAGAGCTTCTAATAAGCAATAACAGACTGTCCACAAAATTTCATAATTTTTGGACCACAGAAACTCAAGATAAAATTCAAACAAGTTTGCATGTATCCAAAAACACATTTCAAAGTCCTAATTAATTCATCAAAAATTTCTAAAACATGTGCTCATATAATATTTTTGTTAAATACTAGACATGACCAGGAACCCAACAAAATTAGAACCACATCATTTGGATCTATCAAACTTGAGTTACCTATTTTTGAAATGGTGCACCAAAACTGTGAAAAACAGTTAAACAAAACAAAATAAAAACCTAACACGCTCTTGGTGGGTGGCCCAAGGAACGGCGGCCCACGAAAGCAGTGTGACCCAAGCGACGGGCGCTGTTCGAGCTGGACTCCGCCTTTGAGCCTCGGTGGTGACAAAGCGGACCCGCTTGTCGTGAGACGAGACAGGGAGGGGCGGAGGAAGACGCGGCGGGACTCGCCGTCGGTGGCTTCTCCGGTGAGACCAGCGGTGCCTACTGGGTTCGCCTCAACCTAGCGGACCTAGGGGAACCCTCATTCATAGCTATTGACGCGACAAGGAGGGGTGGCGATGGCACGGCGGCGGCTTCGCCACGTACACGGCCGGCTCCGTGGCTTCTGACGCCACGGCCCTCGTGGCTCACTCAATGAGCTGCGGCGTCACATCTGAAGCTAAGCGCAAGGAAGAGAAGGCGATAAGGGGCTTGAGCGGCATGACCACAGCGAGCTCGGCGGCCATGGCGGTCATGGCGACCGGTGGAGCCGCGCTCACAGTGAGAGCTACCGAGGCGAAAATGGAGTGGCGGTGGGGTCGGGGACGTGGAGAGACTCACGAAGGAGCTGTGGTTCAGAGGAATCGGGCAATGGCGCTCGGGTTTGGGTGGAATTTGCTCGGCGGTGCTTGGTGTTCCGGTCGCCGTCTTGTATGGAGGAAGGAGGGAAATGCGAAATGGGACGGCGACTTCGGTGGGGTGTACCGGGTGGTAGCCAGACGCGGTTGCTGCAACGCCAGGCGTCCACGGTGGCGTGGCCTGCTGGCAGCTTCGAGCGGCGGCGACGGGTGGCGCATGTGGCGTCAAGACTCGAGCGGTCGGCCACGGCGCGACCGACCGATTTCTGAAAACAACGCGATTCGGTGTTTAGCGAAGGTGACCGACAAAGACGTATTCGACGCGTTGGATCTCTTAAACCGTGGCGATCCAAAGTTAAGTCGTAGTTAACAAAGTTGGAGATCTACATGAGTACTACAAGTTTGCTAATTGGAGCTCGAGCTAGTTTGGCTTTGTCAGTGAGATACAGTGCTCCAAACATCAGCTCATGAAACTGAAATCTGCTTGGGACTTAGAAAAATTTGCTAAGTATGAAATCAGCATGTACATCTGACTTGTGGGCCATGTTTGAGCATGTTCTAGCCATTTTCATGAGTTGGTCATAAAACAACTTTTGTTCCTTGATAAATTAGCTACAACTTTTGTAAAGAGTGCACAGCCATGCAAAGCTTCTAAGTTGGACTTTTGAATCAGTCAAACGATGACACTCCATGGGTCAATTTAAGTCAAACTTGCACTTGAGGACATTTTGGTCATTTTGGTCTACATGAACAATGTTCCAACAAGTAAACTAAGTATAGTTAAGGTGTATTAGACCATGATCAACCATTTTACAAAGTTGTTATACCACTTCTACTGATCACATGTGATAAAGAAAGTAAAACAAGCAATTCATACATATGTTTCAATACAATGTTTCACATGTTGCATGACCTTGTTGTTATCCTATACTTGTCACATTACTACCATGTTGCCATGCTTCAAGACATGGGAAATTCATGTTGCATTCATATGTTGCACTACTACCATTCACAAGCAATCCAGTACGAAACAAAGCAGAATATCACGAATGTTTCATATGTATGTTTCAGGAAAATGACATGATGAGATAGATGATGCACATGTTTATGAGACGAAATGCAATTAGTAGAAGCCAAACACCGAGGGTGTTACAGCCCTCCCCCCTTAGAAAAATCTCGTCCCGAGATTTGGAAAGCGTACCAATCAGTATAGAAAGCTGGATAGTTTTCCTTTAAATAGTCTTCCCGCTCCCAAGTTGCATCCCGTTCACTATGATTACTCCAAACTACCTTGTATAACTTAACCACTCGTGTACGAGTCACTCTTTCTTGAGTATCCGAACTTGCACGGGTTTTTCCTCATAAGAAAGATCAGATTTCAAGTTGACTTTTCTTGTTGCTATTCTTTCCTCGAAGAATACTGAAGACACTTCTTCAATTTGGGACACATGGAATACCGGAAATATAGCTCCCATCTCACGGGGTAGATCGAGTTTATAGGCTACTCTTCCACTTTTCTCGATAATACGGTAGGGTCCAACATATCGAGGCTCAAGCTTCCTTTTAATTCCAAAACGCTTGACTCCTTTCATAGGGGATACCTTCAGATAAACATGATCACCTACTTCAAACTCAATAGGTTTCCTTCTCTTGTCAGCATAGCTCTTTTGTCTAGCTTTGTCTGGCAGTCATATTCTTTTGTATAGTTCGGACTTGCTCTTGGCTTCTTTTTATAAAGTCAATACCATAGAATCTTCTTTCCCTGTGTTCCACCAGTTCAAAGGAGTTCTACACTTGCGGCCATAAAGAGCTTCAAAAGGAGCCATTTTGATACTCTCTTGATAATTGTTGTTATAAGAGAATTCAGCGAGAGGTAACCAGTCTTCCCAAGAGCCTTTGTAAGAAATAAGACAAGCTCTAAGCATGTCCTCTAGAATTTGATTAACACGCTCAGTCTGTCCTGATGTTTGCGGATGATAGGCAGAACTACGGATTAGATGAGTGCCAAGATTCTGATGTAAGCACTCCCAAAAGCGAGCCGTGAACTGAGGTCCTCTATCAGAAACAATGGATTTGGGTACACCATGGAGACGTACCACTTGTTGAAAATAAATCTCAGCATAATTGTGAGGATGATAGGTAGACTTGACCGGAATAAAGTGAGTAGATTTAGTTAGATGATCTACGATAACCCAGATAGAATCACAACCCTTGTTGGTAGTGGGTAATCCAACAATAAAATCCATACTAATTTCTTCCCACTTCCAGCCAGGAATAGAGAGTGGCTGCAATAGTCCGGGCCTTATGTGAATAGCCTTGACTCTGCAACAGTTATCATACCTTGCCACGTAAGCTGCGATTTCTTTCTTCATCTTGGTCCACCAATAATACAGCTTGAGATCTTGATAGATTTTACTACTACCAGGATGGATGGACAACTTAGAAGAATGGGCTTCAGCCATAATTTGATTTCTAAGTTCTTTATCTTTGGGTACCACAAGTCTATCATTAAACCAGAGAATTCCTTTGTCATCGATCCTAAAGTGCTTGGTCTCTTTCTCTTTCATTTTCCGTTTGATATGGAACACACCCACATCAGTCTTCTGGAGTTCGATAATTCGACTTCTAAGAGAGCAATCCACAATGATATTGTGAAGTACTACAGGATGAAGGAGGTGTGACAGATCAAAGTCTTCACTAACTAAGGAATTGCAATGGGCCTTTTTGCTTAAGGCATCAGCAACCACATTCGCCTTACCAGGATGGTAGTGCACTTGAAGGTTGTAGTCCTTGATCAATTCTAACTTGACGCCGTTGTTGACGCATGTTCAACTCGAGTTGAGTAAAGATGTACTTGAGGCTTTTATGGTCGGTATAGATGTTGCACACATTACCCGGACAAGTAATGTCTCCAAATCTTGAGGCATGAACAATCTGCGGCTAGCTCTAAGTCATGGGTAGGATAGTTGACTTCATGCTTTGAAGTCTGGCCTTGAAGCATAAGCAATTACTCGGCCTTCCTACATAAGAACACACCCCAAACCGGTGCCACATGCATCACAATAGACATCAAAAGGCTTTTCGATGTCAGGTTGTGCCAATACAGGAGCAGAGGTTAGCAAGGTTCGCAAAGTGTGGAAAGCCTCTTCACACTTCGGAGTCCACACAAACTTCTCATCTTTTTGCAGTAGGCGAGTCATAGGCTTGGCGATTTTTGAGAAATCCGGGATAAAGCGACGATAATAGCCAGCCAATCCCAAGAAACTTCGAACTTCTGTGACCGTAGTAGGTGCCTTCCACTCAAGGACTTCTTGCACCTTCGTAGGGTCAACCGAAATTCCATCACCAAGATAACACATGACCTAGAAAAGGTATCTTGTTCAACCAGAATTCACACTTGCTGAACTTAGCATAAAGCTGGTTGTCACGCAACCGAGTTAAGACAATTCTCAGATGTTCAGCATGCTCTTCTTCATTCTGAGAATATACAAGGATATCATCAATGAACACGACGACAAACTTGTCCAATTCTGGCATGAATACGAAATTCATCGGTACATAAAGTGTGCGGAGCATTTGTCAACCCAAAAGACATGACAAGGCACTCGAACAAACCATAACGGGTAGAGAAAGTCATCTTAGGTATATCTTGGGGACGAATTTTGATCGATGGTAACCGGACCTCAAATCGATCTTGGAGAATACCTTAGCTTTAGAGAGCTGATCAAACATAATATCGATGCGAGGAAGAGGGTATTTGTTCTTGATGGTAATGACATTTAGGGGACGATAATTCACGCACATGCATAAAGATTCATCCTTCTTCTTCACAAAGATAGCCGGACAACCCCAAGGAGAAGAACTAGGCGAATCAAACCTTTCTTCAATAGCTCATTCAATCGACTCTTTAGTTCAGCCAACTCATTGGGCGGCATTCTATAGGGCCTTCGAGATATAGGAGCCATACCCAGAATGAGTTCTATCTTGAATTCTACATCGCGGTCCGGAGGTAATCCAGGCAAGTCATCAGGGAAGACATCTGGAAACTCACAAACAACTAGTAGATCCTCAATGGCTTTGGCTAGGGTAGCATTGACTGTATTGTGAATAGAGATATCACGAGGTAACTGCACTAGAAAACCCTTCTTATCCACAGGATCCCTCAACATTACCACACAGGTTGACGTATCGATCAACACTCCATTTCCACTCATCCACTTCATTCCTAGGATTATATCAATTCCTACCCCCGGTAGCACTACAAGATCCGTAAGGAACTCTCGATCCCCAATTTCAAGCTTTACATCTTTTACTACTTGGTTAGTCATGATATTATTCCCAGCAGCACTAATACAATAACCACCCTTGACAATTGTAATCACATTCATCTTATGTTTAGATGCAAAAGTAGAACTCACAAAGGAATGTGAAGCACCGAATCAAAGAGCACAAGCTCATAGGGTGATCATTAACAAGAAACTTACGGTGACCACTTCACAAAGCAGGAATTTCCTCCTGATGAGTGTAATGAACACGCCCACGACGGACGTTTCCTTGAGCATTCTTGGGAGGATGGGGACACCTATTTGCCCAATGACCGGCTGGTTACAGTTCCCAACACGGCCGGTTATTTGGTGGGACATTGGAGCTGCCACCTTGAGGTATTCTTTGGCAAGGAAATTGTGTACCCTTGCGAAAACCATTTTAGCTTGATTCTTTTTTACGAGGTGGGCGGTGCAGGACATTAGCATTGGGTGGATGATCTTGGGCCTTGGATACTATTGGTGCCTTAGATCGAGAAGCACCCGCCTCAAAGTATCTTTTTGCGGTTCTTGGAAGCGGCATATATCTTATCATTGTTCTCACGAGTCGAGTGTCACCGATAAACTCATTGAAGGTGACACACTTGCGATTGCCCATTGACTTCATCAATTTAGGGGAAAGTCCCTCTTGAAGCTAGCTATTCTCTTAGCGTCGATGTCGACAAACTCGTGGAGCATACCTTGCGAGGTTGTTGAATGCCCTGGAGGTATTCATTGAGACTCTTGTTGCCTTGGGTGAGCTTCATAAACTCAAGTATGCTTAATGGCCATAAGACCGGGGAGGGATAAAGTGTCCTTTGAAAGCTTTTCTGGCCGACCCCAAACTATCTCGACGTTTGCGGGGAAGGTGGTCTTGTGATGTGTCCACCGAGATACTGCGGGGCCTTGAGCTGGTGTCCTGCATATGTGGCCTTCATACCTTGATCAACCGAGCAATCCAAACCTTTGCTCTATCGTGCTCAACCATTCATCGACTTGTAATGGTTCTTACGCCTCCACGAAAGATAGGAGGCTTTGTATCCATGAAGTCCTTAAAGCTGTTTGTCTTGGTTTGGCTCGGGTCCTTAGCGGACATGACGATCCTCACGGTTAGCCATCTGACGCATAGCCTCAGCTAACATGCGCTGACTTTCCACAACTGTCTGCATTAGCTCAGCTGGTGTGGGCGGTGGCGGAGGTGGTTGTTCCTCATTTCCCATGCCACGACCGCGACGAAGGTTATGATGAGCCATCTGCAAAATGTATAGACAATGAGCACTGACGATGTGAAAATTTTTGTAGATGAATCATATAATTATGCCCAAACTGAGTCCATTGGAGGGAATGCATTTAGATAATCAACAGAGGCACAATCATTCATCACAACCACACAACTCATCAAGCGCGTCAATGGACACATAAATGCGATGAACTTAACCAACCACGCGATCCATAGACCGCAAAGACGGAATTTATCAAAGGCTCACATACATGGAGCATAATACGTTCGATAGGTTACATCCAAGCCATAGTGGTTCCAAACTTACATCCAAAGATAACTTCTGGTTCGATATTACATCCCAACGATTACTTATTCCAAAGCTACTCGTTCATGCATGAGGATCAACAAAAGACTAGCTCTTGCGCATTAGCTAAGTAGTAAGCTAAACTACGCATCGTCCTCGGAGTCAGTGTCGAAGATCTCTCCTCCATCTTCATCACTAGCAGGCTCCAACTCCTCATCTTCCTCCTCATCAGGTGGAATGTCCTCAGGTCCATTGACCTCCATGTCATCATCACCTTTCAGCCATGATGACACAGAACCCATCTCATCCTCATCCTCGGGTGGCGGAGAGGGTGAAGTTGATTGTGTAATGGTGAACCTCCTCATGGAGATTGTCATTGTACTCCTCAAAGAATCGCCACTTGTCTGCTGCTCTAGCTCTACTGTCGCGCTCTCAACACATTCTCTTCGTGCGGGCTTCATTACATTGGTTCATCACGTGAATCAACATGCGTTCACTGATTCGGTGTGAGCAAGCTGTCAACCTCGAGCCTCAAGGGTCTCTTGGTCCCTTTTCTGTGTTACTTGCTCCAAGCGGTCTTGAGCCGCATTCCTCTCGTGATCACCCGAGCTAGCTCTGTCCTCGGCCTTTCCTCCTCTGTAGGCTCGGGGGACGGGGCTCACGAGGAGCTAAAGCAGTGACGAGGCGCCCCGCCTCCAGCGGACTTGATGGCAAAGTGAGCTTCGTCTTGGCGCCATCTGTAGCAAAAGTTACAACGTAAGGGAGAATCATTTAAGGGATATGAATTTTAATTAGCCGGGACAATCATATTTTAAAGGAGGAGTAATGCAAGAAATGCCATGTATGCTTGAACATGATGCATGCACGATCCAGACGTCCTCACCATCCTAGAAAAATTTAAAGGCTAGCGAAATATACGGTGGCATACATACGTTCTCTCGTATCACGGTAGCTAATCGATCTACAACGATCGTTGTTAGTGTACTATGAGAAAATTTCATTTCATTGATAATTTCCCAAAATGCATAAAAAAAGCGCAATAACTAAATACTTTCATACATACATCCCCGATGCACATACTCTAGTATCACTGACTACCGTCGGAGATACCCACATTTAAGTACTCTCATAGATACATGATTGAACATGTAAATATGCGAGCAACCACAACTACTCTCCCTAGACCGACGATTGGACGGTCATGCTCTCACAACTCCCACTTACCGAGGCGTAGAGGTATTTTGATCCATACATTACCACCCAAGCGGATGGCATCCATACAATAATAGCACGCCCGTATGGACGATTAAAAGCGAAACAAGCGGTAACCCCCAAGTTAGTACTTAATAAGCCACCTAAGAGTCCTTATCGGGCATAAGGGATATGACCCTTTGGCAATACTTAGTATTTTAATTTAGGATTTTCACAAATACTTTTATTTTAAATACACAAATGACATGTTTAGTGTCAAATCTTGCTCTCGATGCCACCGTAATGTGAACCGACCAAATCATAAGAACGTAAGTACAAAAACAATCACGAAGCGACCAATTCTGTACTTAAGCTCCCATAATCCCGGTGAGTCCGGAAATCACGAAGGATTTCAACCAACGATCGACATACAAACCAAGATCGTAATGATTCAACACAACATATCATTCGTTACAACATTTCACAAGTAGCATTCGGATTACATCCATCAGAGTTCAAATAAAATATTACAAACCAAGTTTGAGTGTGCGGAAGCAACATAGTTTAGTACATGACTTCATAGTTTTAAATACATTGCCAGATCAGAGTCATGTCCCACAAAAGCATTATCAGTCACGAGAACTAGTAGAGACCGCGCCTAACGGTCTAGTCTTCATCCCCCAGGAGAGGAGAAAGCGGTACTTGCGACAACCAAAGAAGAAGCGGTCATCTACGCAGCGGTGTGGAAATAAACCACGAGTACGAGAAGGTACTCACTAGACTTACCCGACAAAAATCGAAATAAAAGACACCAAGGATCATGCAAGGCTTTTTCGGTGGGCTAGCTTGACATAGTTGCATAAAAGAGCTTATGATTATAGTAACCAATTTAAACTTATTATCAAGCTTATCATTATTTACCTATCCACTAAATTAGCTTTGTACTAGAGCACTCACTTATTAGGAGCAAACAATATTAACCATAGCGGGTATAATAAGGTTGTCATCATCATATCATCATTTCCGAACCATTAAGTTATTAAGTGTATCTACATTGGAGATAAGCCCGTCAAGTTCTCACTAACCGGAGAGACGGCGATTGAATCGAATTACAACTTCGGTGAGGGGTATTCCTAACTCTCACCTGGCATACATTGCAAGGGTAGCCGTGGGGTCACCTTTGGAACATCTCGGGAACCAAATTCAGCGGGTTCGATCGCGCCAAGACTCTCGGGGATTACCCTTCCGCCAGACGATCGGGACTTTTAAATCACCTTGCCTTGGACTCACGCCACGGCTCCCTTCCGAGGCGCACTTTATACTTATCGACTCCCGGCCGAGGTGAGCTACTCGGCCAGCGGTCGGTCATCGGACACTGACCAACTAAGAGAGAGGCATCGTTCAACATGAATAGGAAAGGCTCCAAGAATGGGTCCTTAAGCGACGAGACGGAGTCACTTTGCAAACCGGCAAGCCTCCGTCCGGTCTTCATTTCAAATTAAGATTGGTTCTTTTCCACGATAGAAAATATAGCCAACCGTGCCACATGTATCATCCTATATCTCGCGGTGACAGAAATCACCCGACTTCTACCGCGTTTAAGCGAGGGCTAAGCACTACTCGAGCACGAGCTACATAGGATTTAGGGTAACAATATCCGGACAAGGAATGGGTAACCAATGCAAAGCAAGTGTTTGCATTCAACACCTAAACTTAATGCAACAATATATATGTAATAATAATACTGTAACTGCAGTTCGGAAAATAGAAGGCTTAATATGCTTCGGGGCTTGCCTTTCACAAAGTTGCAAGGACGGTGGTCAGGGCACTCAACGGCGACCTCGTCTGGCACTTCTCCTGAAGGTTGCTCCTCCTGAATCTCCGGTGTCGGCTGCTGCTGCTCGTTCAGTTCCTCGAATTCCAGCAGGGTTACTCCTTCCGGTACACCTATTGCATACCGATGCACAAGATAAATATCATGGATGCATAAGGAATGACATGATGCTCACGATGAATGAATCACAATGGGTGTTTACGAAAACATCACTGGACACTCGTTTACCGAGTAATTTGCTCTATTCAAAACACTTTAAGCATGTATCCAACTTAACTTAAATAACAAGAGCAACTTACCTAACTTGCATAACCTAAGATAAAGATGCTCATCTTCAGTTAAAGGCCTAACACCTAGGAACAGTACCATGAACTTAGAATAGTAAAGACATACTTAAAATAACAGTTAAAGCTTCATGTGCAAACAAGTAGTTACTTAATTCAATCATAACCAGAGTTCTATAACTCCAAATGACTTGCAAGAGGACATTCTGGAAAGCTTATGAAATTCTCTACAATTCATTTATAAACATCAAAGTATGATTCTTAAGTTACCCAAATCAATTTCCAGTAAATTTAGAATTGGTCCAGAATGACAGGGTTACTAACTTAATTATTTAATGATTGTGCAAAAACATACTTTGATCAAACCAAGTTCACCAACTTGTTTTTCATACCCAAGAAACATCAGAAAGTATAGTGCTAACTTCTAAATAAATTATTTAATATCCTTTTCCAATTTATTTAGATAATTAGGTGATTTAAGCAATATATAGTAAAACTATTCATAAAAATCTACAAAAATTACAGTAGCTATCTCATGCTGCACATAGACTACCATAAAAATTTCAAAGCCATTGGACCAACATAACTTGCTGTATCCAAAATAATAGATGACATGTCTATTTCTATCATAATTAGGAAACCTTATTAACAAGTGTCAAGCAACAGATTTCCCATTTTTCCTAGCATCTTTCTAGCATAAGAATAGCACCCATCAAATTTCACCTACACTGGATCTATAGAAAAATTTTGAAAATTCACACAAGATCCACCCATTAATAAAAGGAAATTCTATAACTTAAAAACTACACATGCATTAGTTCTAAAATTTTTACCAGAGCTTCTAATAAGCAATAACAGACTGCCCACAAAATTTCATAATTTTTGGACCACAGAAACTCAAGATAAAATTCAAACAAGTTTGCATGTATCCAAAAACACATTTCAAAGTCCTAATTAATTCATCAAAAATTTCTAAAACATGTGCTCATATAATATTTTTGTTAAATACTAGACATGACCAGGAACCCAACAAAATTAGAACCACATCATTTGGATCTATCAAACTTGAGTTACCTATTTTTGAAATGGTGCACCAAAAGCGTGTGAAAACAGTTAAACAAAACAAAATAAAAACCTAACCGCTACTGGTGGGCTGGCCCAAGGAACGGCGGCCCACGAGCACACAGGCGCGGCCCAAGCCGACGGCGCGGCCCGAGCTGGACTCCCTTTGAGCCTCGGCCGTGCCGACAAAGCGGACCCGCTTGTCGTGCCGAGATGCATGAGGGAGGCGAGGAAGGCGACGGCGGGACTCGCCGTCGGTGGCTTCTCCGGCATGAGACCAACGGTGCCTCTGGGTTCGCCTCAACCTAGCGGACCTAGGGGAACCCTCATTCGTAGCTATTGACGCGACAAGGAGGGGTGGCGATGGTTACGGGCGGCGCTCGGCCACGACACGGCCGGGCCCGCGTGGCTACGACGTCACACAGCCCTCGTGGCTCACTCAATGAGCTGCGGCGTCACATCTGAAGCTAAGCGCAAGGAAGAGAAGGCGATAAGGGGCTTGAGCGGCACGACCACGAGCGAGCTCGGCCGGCGGCGGTCATGGCGACCGGTGGAGCCGCTCACGCAGTGAGAGCTACCCTGGAGGCGAAAATGGAGTGGCGGTGGGGTCGGGATGTGGAGAGACTCACGAAGGAGCTGTGGTTCGAGGAATCGTGCAATGGCGCTCGGGTTTGGGTGGAATTTGCTCGGCGGTGCCGGTGTTCCGGCCGCCAGCGCGCTGCCGGAGGAAGGAGGGAAATGCGAAATGGGACGGCGACTCGGTGGCAAGTGCTGGGGTGGCTTCAGGACCTTGGCTGCGACGCCAGACGTCCATGGCGCGTGGCTGCTGCGCTCAAAGCGAAGCGGCGACGGTGGCGCCCACGCAAGGCGTCAAGACTCTCGAGCCGGTCGGCCACACGGCGACCGACCGATTTCTGAAAACAACGCGATTCGGTGTTTAGCGAAGGTGACCGACAAAGACGTATTCGACGCGTTGGATCTCTTAAACCGTGGCGATCCGAGGTTAAGTCGTAGTTAACAAAGTTGGAGATCTACATGAGTACTACAAGTTTGCTAATTGGAGCTCGAGCTAGTTTGGCTTTGTCATGTGAGATCTGTGCTCCAAACATCAGCTCATGAAACTGAAATCTGCTTGGGACTTAGAAAAATTTGCTAAGTATGAAATCAGCATGTACATCTGACTTGTGGGCCATGTTTGAGCATGTTCTAGCCATTTTCATGAGTTGGTCATAAAACAACTTTTGTTCCTTGATAAATTAGCTACAACTTTTGTAAAGAGTGCACAGCCATGCAAAGCTTCTAAGTTGGACTTTTGAATCAGTCAAACGATGACACTCCATGGGTCAATTTAAGTCAAACTTGCACTTGAGGACATTTTGGTCATTTTGGTCTACATGAACAATGTTCCAACAAGTAAACTAAGTATAGTTAAGGTGTATTAGACCAAGATCAACCATTTTACAAAGTTGTTATACCACTTCTACTGATCACATGTGATAAAGAAAGTAAAACAAGCAATTCATACATATGTTTCAATACAATGTTTCACATGTTGCATGACCTTGTTGTTATCCTATACTTGTCACATTACTACCATGTTGCCATGCTTCAAGACATGGGAAATTCATGTTGCATTCATATGTTGCACTACTACCATTCACAAGCAATCCAGTACGAAACAAACAGAATATGCGAATGTTTCATATGTATGTTTCAGGGAAAATGACATGATGAGATAGATGATGCACATGTTTATGAGACGAAATGCAATTAGTAGAAGCCAAACACCGAGGGTGTTACAGAGATGGCCGACGAGACTCGGGCGAGGCGGACTCTAGCCCTCAGCCTTCGGACGAGGTGGAGCTGTCCCCCATTCGTTGGTGGAGGAGGAGCTGGCCGACGGGCCTCGAGCGAGTCAGAGTCTAGCCCTCAGCCCTCGGGCAAGGTGGAGCCGTCCCCCAACCATCGGGGGAGGCAGAGCTGGCAGACGGGCATCGAGCGAGGCAGAACCAAAACTCCCGTCGTTCAGGCAAGAAGCGCAGTGGTGTTCTTTGTCCATTTGAGAGTTTTTAACGTTCGATGATTATTAGTTCCATCTCCTTGGTGAAAGTTCTAGTTTGGTTTTGGTTAATTGATGAAACCCTAAGTGCTAACCTAGTTTATCAAGATGTTTATGAGATAGGTAGCACTACTCCAAGTGATGAAGCAATGACGAAGATCATGACAATGGTGATAGCATGGTGATGATCAAATGCTTGAACTTGGAAAAGAAGAAAGAGAAAAACAAAAGGCTCAAGGCAAAGGTATAAAATGTAGGAGCCATTTTGTTTTAGTGATCAAGACACTTAGTGAGTGTGATCACATTTAGGATAGATAGCCGTACTATTAAGAGGAGTGTAACTCGTATCGAAATGCGGTTATCAAAGTGCCACTAGATGCTCTAACTCATTGCATATGCATTTAGGATCTAGTGGAGTGCTAACACCCTTGAAAATATTTGTGAAAATATGCTAACACATATGCTAACACCATTTTGTTTTAGTGATCAAGACACTTTGTGAGAGCTTGTTTGTTTGATTAGTGTTGCTCTTTAGTTAGTCTTTGAGAGCACACTAATTTAGCTAAGTGTCATAGCTATTGTGTGGACATACACTATTCAAAATAGAATTGAGGTAGGTGGCTTGCATTTTAGTAGGCTAGCGCAACACTCGCTTCGCCGCAAAATTGTCTAACACATTTTGTTAAGTGTTGTTGTAGAATTTTATTAGGCTATTCACCCCCCCCTCTAGCCATTAGGACCTTTCAAGTGGTATCGGAGCCGAGGTCACCGTTAATTTGAGGCTTAACAACCTTCGGTGTAAAATAGCTCAAATCAACAACACCAAGAAGCCACCCCAATTTGATGGCTCAAATTATTCATATTGGAAGTCAAATATGACTACACACATCAAGTCAATCAATAGAAAGATGTGGAAGGTGGTAGAAACTAAAATTGAGATTGATGATCCAGAGAATCCCACCGCCGCCGAAGAAGTACTTCTCCAAAACAATGATATTGCTCTAAGTGCCATTCATGATGCAATTGATGCAAGAACTTTTAAGCAAATCAAGAATATTGAGATGGCACATGAGGCTTGGAAGAAGTTGGAAGAATCTTTTGAGGGTACTCAAGCCGTGAAGGGTGCAAAAGCTTATATTCTCAAAGAGAAGTTTGCGAGCTTCAAAATGAAGGAAGATGAGAGTGTGCCGGACATGTTCCACCGGATGAAAGTGATTGTCAATGATCTCAAGGCACTCGGTGAGAACATAGAGGACAAGGACTTCTCAAATAAGTTCTTGAGATGTTTGCCCGCAAGATTCAAGATATTGGTCACCTTGCTAGTAAGGAGTGGTTTGAACACAATGACACCAAACCAAGTCTTGGGAGATATCATGACCGATGATGCCTATAGAGATGATGATGAGAAGGAAGAAAAGAAAGAAAAGAAAGATGAGAAGAAGGATGACAAGAAGAAGAGCGTGGCTTTCAAGGCCACATCATCCAAGGGCAAAGCCAAGCAAGAAACATCAAGTGAGGATGATGATTCATGGGATGATGATGATGATGAGAGAATGGCTCTTTTTGTCAAGAGGTTTGGCAAGTTCATGGTAAAGAAGGGCTATCGAGCTAGAAGAAAGAAGTATTCATCCAAGAGCAAGGAAGAGGCAAGGAGATGCTTCAATTGTGGAAGCAAAGATCATCTTATTAGCAAATGTCCATACAATAGTGAGAAAGATGATGACAACAAGAACAAGAAGAAGGAGTGGAAAGAAAAGAAAGATAAGAAGAACAAGATGTCCTTCAAAAAGAAGAAGGGTGGTTCATATGTAGTCACTTGGGATAGTGATGCTTCCACAAGTGATGATGATGATAGTGATGACAACAAGACCACCAAGAAGAAGGCACTTGCAAGCATAGCAATCAATGAGAAGCCTTCTCTTTTTGACTCTCCATCATGCTTCATGGCTAAGGCCACCAAGGTACAAACTTATGATGATGAAAGTAAGAGTGAACATGATAGTGATAGTGATAATGATGATGATGAACCTACTAAAGATGAATTAATTGACATGCTAGAAGATGCTAGAGAACACTTTAACATCTCAAGAAAGGAATGCAAAAGCTTGCGTAAGGAAGTAAAAGCCCTTAAGCAAGCCTTTGATGAGCTCAATGCATCTCATGAGAGGCAAGAGGATGCCCATGAGAAGCTTTGCAAGGCTCACAAGAAGCTTGAAAAAGCTCATTCTTCTTTGCTTGATGAGCAAACTAAAAAGAAGCATGTTGAAACTTGCAATGTAGGTTTAACTTGTGATTTAATTGATACATCACTATCTATGCCTATCATTATTCCTACAACTAACCCTTCTTGTAGCACTAATACTTTCATCTCATCTAGTAGTGATGATCACACTTGTGATACCACACTAGTGGTTGAAAATGAGAACCTCAAGAAGGAGGTAACTAAGCTCACTCACACCTTGGCTAAGGCTTATGGTGGTGAGGACAGCTTGCTTATGTGCTTGGGTAGCCAAAGAGCTTCTCTCTACAAAGAGGGATTGGGCTATACCCCCAAGAAAGGCAAGGCGGCCTTTGCTCCTCACAAGACTAGTTTTGTGAAGAACAATGGTCGGTTTTGCACTAGTTGCAAGCAAGTTGGTCACAAAGAGCATGAATGCACCAATAAGAGAAATAATGCTAATGTATCCTTTATTAAGCTAGATTCATGTTATATGCTTAGAAAAGGTGCAAATGGTGTTCATGCTAAGTTCATTGGTAAACCATGGATGGGCTCAAAGAAGAAAGCCATTTGGGTGCCAAAGAGCTTGGTTACTAACCTTCAAGGACCCAAGCAAGTTTGGGTACCTAAAAAGAATTGATCTTCTTTTATAGATCAATTACAAAGCCAGAGGAAGGCATTGGGTTCTTGATAGTGGGTGCACTCAACACATGACCGGTGATGCAAGAATGTTCAACTCAATCAACACCAATGGCAATGATGGCTATGATAGTATCACATTTGGTGACAATGGCAAAGGCAAGGTCAAAGGGCTTGGTAAGATTGCAATATCTAATGACTTGAGCATATCCAATGTGTTGCTAGTAGAGAGCTTGAACTTCAACTTGCTATCCGTAGCTCAATTATGTGATCTTGGATTTAAGTGCATATTTGGAGTAGATGATATAGAGATCATAAGTGTAGATGGCTCTAACTTGATCTTCAAAGGCTTTAGATATGAGAATCTATACTTGGTTGATTTTAATACTAGTGAAGCTCAATTATCCACATGCTTATTCACTAAGTCAAGTATGGGATGGTTATGGCATAGAAGGCTTGGTCATGTTGGAATGAAACAATTAAATAGATTGGTTAAGCATGATTTGGTTAGAGGCTTGAAAGATGTAGTGTTTGAAAAGGATAAGCTATGTAGCTCTTGTCAAGCCGGCAAACAAGTTGGAAACACCCATCCTAAGAAAAGCATGATCAGCACTAGTAAAGCATTTGAGTTATTGCACATTGATTTGTTTGGGCCAACACAATACACTAGTATCGGTGGAAATAAATATAGATTTGTGATAGTGGATGACTACACTAGATATACATGGGTATTCTTTCTAGTAGACAAAAGTGATGTATTTGCAACATTCAAATCATTTGTCAAAGGCATTCACAATGAATTTGAAACAACCATCAAGAGAGTTAGAAGTGACAATGGTAGTGAGTTTAAGAACACTAGAATTGATGAGTTATGTGATGAATTTGGAATTAGACATCAATTCTCGACCAAGTACACACCTCAATCAAATGGCCTTGTTGACAGAAAGAATAGAACACTCATTAATATGGCAAGGTCTATGCTTAGTGAGTACAATGTGAGTCAATCTTTTTGGGCCGAAGCTATCAACACGGCTTGCTATTGTAGCAACCGCCTCTATTGTCACCGATTGAAAGAGAAGACACCATATGAGCTCTTGAATGGTAGAAAGCCCAACATTGCATATTTTCGGGTCTTTGGTTGCAAATGCTATATCTTGAAGAAAGGAACAAGATTAGGCAAGTTTGATAAGAAATGTGATGAAGGATTCCTACTTGGTTATTCCACCACAAGCAAAGCATATAGAGTTTGAAATTTGGAGAGTGGTACTCTTGAGGAAGTTCATGATATTGAATTTGATGAAACCAAGGGTTCACAAGTAGAGAATGAGAACTTGGAAGATGTTAGAGGCATTCAACTTTCAAATGCCATGAAGAACATGGATATTGGTGAATTGAGGCCTAGGCAAGTGATTGATGATGAAGATGATCAAGTGCAAGTGCTCTCCAACTCTAATGTGCAAGATGATACAAATCAAGCTAGTGCAAGTGACTCTCATGATATTGATCAAGATCAAATGACTAGTACATCATCTCAACCAAATGATCAAGCAAGTGTAAGCAATCAAGTTCCAATCCTTCAAGCAACAAGTATTGCAAGAGATCATCCTTTGGATACAATCATTGGAGATATTTCAAGATGTGTACAAACAAGATCAAGATTGACATCATTTTGTGAACACTTCTCTTTTGTGTCATCCATTGAACCAAAGAAGATAGATGAAGCGTTGAAGGATGTTGATTGGGTGAATGCTATGCATGAAGAATTGAACAACTTCACAAGAAATCAAGTATGGAAATTGGTAGAAAGACCAAAGGGACACAATGTGATTGGAACCAAATGGGTCTTTAGAAACAAGCAAGATCAAGATGGGATAGTTGTAAGGAACAAAGCAAGATTGGTAGCACAAGGCTATACACAAGTTGAAGGTCTTGACTTTGGAGAAACTTATGCCCCGGTTGCAAGATTGGAAGCAATTAGAATCTTGTTAGCCTATGCTTGTGCCCACAACATCAAGCTCTATCAAATAGATGTTAAGAGTGCATTTCTCAATGGTTATATCAATGAAGAAGTATATGTTGAGCAACCTCCTGGTTTTGAAGATGATAAGAAGCCCAACCATGTGTACAAGTTGAAGAAAGCATTGTATGGCTTGAAGCAAGCACCTAGAGCATGGTATGAGAGATTGAGGGACTTCCTACTCTCTAAAGGGTTCACAATGGGCAAGGTTGATACTACTCTTTTCATCAAGAAGATTGGAAAAGATCTATTTGTATTGCAAATCTATGTTGATGATATCATATTTGGATCAACCAATCAAGATTTTTGTGATGAGTTTGGTAAGATGATGGCTAATGAGTTTGAGATGTCCATGATTGGAGAGTTGAGTTACTTCCTTGGTCTTCAAATCAAGCAATTGAAAAATGGTACATTTGTGAGTCAAGGCAAGTACATCAAGGACATGATCAAGAAGTTTTGCTTGATTGATAGCAAAACCATTAGCACACCTATGGGAACAAATGGCAACTTGGATAGTGATGCAAGTGGAAATATGGTGGATCAAAAGTTATATCGGTCTATGATTGGAAGCCTACTCTATGTGAACGCATCAAGGCCGGATGTCATGTTTAGTGTATGCATGTGTGCAAGATTTCAAGCCTCACCAAGAGAAAGTCATTTGAAGGCTACAAAGAGGATATTAAGGTACTTGAAGCATACACCAAATGTTGGTTTGTGGTATCCCAAAGGAGCAAAGTTTGAGCTAGTTGGTTACTCTGACTCGGATTATGCGGGATGCAAGGTTGAAAGGAAGAGCACATTGGGCACATGTCAATTGTTGGGAAGATCACTTGTTTCATGGTCATCAAAAAAGCAAAATAGTGTTGCATTATCAACCGCCGAAGCCGAATACATATCCGCCGGTAGTTGTTGTGCACAAATACTTTGGATGAAGGCCACTTTGAGTGATTTTGGAATCAAGTTCAAGAAAGTGCCATTGCTATGTGACAATGAGAGTGCAATTAAGCTAACCAACAATCCGGTGCAACATGCAAGAACAAAGCACATTGATGTCCGCCACCATTTCATAAGAGATCACCAACAAAAGGGGGACATTTGCATTGAGAGTGTTGGCACCGAAGATCAACTTGCCGATATATTCACCAAGCCATTGGATGAGAAAAGGTTTTGTAAGCTAAGGAATGAGTTGAACATATTGGATTTCTCAAATATGTGTTGATGCAACCCCCACTCATATGACATGCCTCTCCTTCGAGCAATCTAAGGTAAAAGTTGATTGGCATGACATACATTCTTGCTAAGGACATAATTAGTGCATCTAGTCATATTTTCAATCTCATTAGGACCTTGCAAGTGGTTCTATCCTATTAGGCTCATTCATGAAAATCAAATGAATTTTGATGTCAATATGGTATCACTATTGCTTCTATGCTTGACTTGATCTAGTGATGGCATATGACATGTTTGTGGGCTTGTAAACCTAGTGTTTAATCTAGAAAATGAACTATAAGTGTTTAACTCAACATGGTACAAGATAACCCTTATTTGAAGGTGTGAAGAAGCTTGTCCTTGGATCAAACCGAGTTGAATATCTTTGGCAAATATTCTAGTTTGAACCAAATTTTGAAAATGATCCTCACCCCATTGATTGACATTGATAATCCCAACCTATCTATAATTTAAGTCTTTGTGGTCATTGATGACAAAGGGGGAGAGAAACAAAGATATGAGTGATAGGGGAGTACTTAACATAGGGGGAGAGATATGATAAAGGAATGGGATCAATTAAAACCTAAAATTTTGAGCACATAAGTAGGGGGAGCAAGCTCATGAACTTGTATGGTGCATTTGAATGTGCATTTCATATGTTTGCTTGCATGGCACAAGTGTTAAATTTTAATATCCATGCTTGTGTGATGTATGCTAGTTGTAGATTTGAATGATGAAATACAAACTAGCATGCATAGGATATCTAGTGATTTCACTTCCAAATATTTCTAAGTGGTATTGAGCTAACCATGGTGCTAAGGATGGTATATTGGTGCACTCCGATTGGTATCACGCTTCAAAGGTCAATCTTTTATACCTTAGCATCATATGGTAGACATTGACTCCTACATTTACTATCTAAGCATGTGTGCAAGCTTCAATCCAAACTCTTAGCACATATGTAGGGGGAGCAATTGCTATCACTTAGGGTTCGTGAAACTTGTCCATATCTTTTTACACATGGTAAATATGCTTGGACAAGCAACATGGATTCAATTGAATTTTAATTCATATCTTTGTATAAGGGTTGTCATCAATTACCAAAAAGGGGGAGATTGAAAGCTCTAGTTTGGTTTTGGTGAATTGATGAAACCCTAAGTGCTAACCTAGTTTATCAAGTGATCATGAGATAGGTAGCACACTCCAAGTGGTGAAGCAAATGAAGATCATAGCATGATAAAGATGATGGCATGGTGATGATCAAGTGCTTCGACTTGGAAAGAAGAAAGAGAAAAACAAAAAGCTCAAGGCAAAGGTATAATTTGTAAGAGCTATTTTGTTTTAGTGATCAAGACACTTAGAGAGTGTGATCACATTTAGGATTGATAGCCGTACTATTAAGAGGGGTGAAACTCGTATCGAAATGCGGTTATCAAAGTGCCACTAGATGCTCTAACTCATTGCATATGCATTTAGGATTTAGTGGAGTGCTAACACCCTTGATAATATTTGTGTAAGTATGCTACCACATGTGCACAAGGTGTTTGTAGGGTTGAGATCGGCGCTTTCAGGAAAATGAAATGTCTATTTTCTATTGCGCCGAATGCAAAATTCTTGGTGGTTGGCACATTTGAGCAAGGGTGAAGAAGTTAGAGTTAAAATGGAGTTGGTTGAAATGATGCTGGCGTTGGTCTACTGACCGGACGCTGGGTCACTCAGCGACCGGACGCTGAAAGGCTGCGTCCGGTCGAGCTGTCAGATGGCACAGTGGCTAGGGTTGAGCACCGGACGCTGGCTGCGTCCGATCAAGGTGGACCGGACGCGTCCGGTCGAAAAATCATGCCTCGGGGAGCTTACTGGAAACGACCGGACGCTGGGGCTTCAGCGTCCGGTCAGTTTTACCGGAGCGTCCGGTCAGCTTCGCGACCGTTGAAATCTGACGAACAGCATTTGAAGCAGGGGACACGTGGCGTGAATCACGTGACCGGACGCTGAGGGCCAGCGTCCGGTCGATCGGACCAGAGCGTCCGATCACCCCGCGTTGTGCCCAGTGAAGGGGTACAACGGCTCTATTTCTCTGGGGCTCTATTTAAGCCCCATGGCCGGCTGTGGCTCACCTCTCTTGCACATTTTCATTGACATAGCAACCTTGTGAGCCTAGCTAAAGGACTCCCACTCATCTACATCATTGATTTATCATCATAGTGAGATTGGGAGTGAATCCAAGTGCATTGCTTGAGTGATTGCATCTAGAGGCACTTGGTGATTGTGTTTCGCTGCGGATTTCGCTTGTTACTCTTGGTGGTTGCCGCCACCTAGACGGCTTGGAGCAGCAAGGATCGTTGAGTGGAGGAGGTGATTGTCTCCAACTCCGATCGTGGTGATTGTGAGGGGTTCTTGACCTTTCCCCGGCGGAGCGCCAAAAGGTACTCTAGTAAATTGCTTGTGGCTTGTGTGATCCTCATCTTGTGTTGGTTGTGCGGCACCCTATTGAGGGTTTGGCGAGTGATGCCAATCAGCGCGTGAACCTCCAAGTGAGTGAATCGCCACAACGAGGACTAGCTTGCCGGCAAGCAAGTGAACCTCGGTAAAAATCACTGTGTTCATCATTTGATTCCGAGGTGATTGGTCTACATTGGTATTCATTATTATGATTGATTGGTTCCTACCACTACACGGCGGTATAACTCTCTTGCTCACTCTTACATTACCGCAAACTAGTTATCAAGCTCTTTAGTGTAGCTAGTTGTGAGAGCTTGTTTGTTTGATTAGTGTTGCTCTTTAGTTAGTCTTTGAGAGCACACTAATTTAGCTAAGTGTCATAGCTATTGTGTGGATATACACTATTCAAAATAGAATTGAGGTAGGTGGCTTGCATTTTAGTAGGCTAGCGCAACACTCGCTTCGCCGCAAAATTGTCTAACACATTTTGTTAAGTGTTGTTGTAGAATTTTATTAGGCTATTCACCCCCCTCTAGCCATTAGGACCTTTCAGCTGCCTTCTCTTCATACTCTGATTCATCAAAATCCGAATAAACTTCTTGATCTACTAGAGCTTTAAATTCTAATGGTAAAAGAAAAGCCATTCGAATATTAGCCGATGGTTAATCCTTATCGGTTGTTTGTTTAGCACGCTATACTTGCGGTTTACTAGATTTCTTAGCCTGTTCCAATTCTCTGCTCCTTAGGCATTGTACTCTTCTCTTCTGACTTTTTGTTAAACCTCCTGGACACCACTGTCCTTTCTACCAAATATACTCTTCATCGTCATCTTCTTCGTAATCAGCCCAGTTCTGATCAACAACTCGCTTTCTAAGCCGATCTTGAATGCTTCTATTTTTTAAGCGCCGATCCACATCATTACGTTGATATTCAATTCGATCATGGATAGATCGATGGTTGACTTGAGATTGCCAAACTCCCAATATTGTTCGTTACATTCTAGGCAATTATTCCTAGTAGGCAATCTCAAACCTTTGTTCCAACAATATCTGATGAAACGGCCATTCCAATGTGACTCAGCTTGTTCTCTTTCATATCTCTCTTCTTCTTGTTGACGTTGATATTCCTTCTCTTCTAACCAGCGTTGATAATCTTTCTCCTTCTACCATTGCCATTTATTCAACAGAATTCGAGATATAACACGTGGTCTCATCACACCATCTCTCGACGTTTCTCCCTACTCATATCGGCTCTTTTGTTGGTCACGACTCCTTTTAATTTTTTTATATTCATCAGCCAATATTTGCATCTCCGGATCAACTGTTCTAGTTTCTCTTGCTCTGGCTGATGTTAAAACCTTAGGTTTCCCTTTGAACAACTTAGCATCAACCAAATTCTGATCATTTGGGAAAGGATTATCATCAACTTTCATTTTTCGAGCTGTATCAAATTGAAGCTTCCCTTGTTGAATAGCCCTCTGAATATGCTATCGAAAAATCCTACAATCATTAGTAGTATGAGAAGTAGTGTTATGGTACTTGCAGAACTTCTTATTATTCAACTGATTGGGAGGTAATATAACATGATTGGCAGACAGTTTAATTTGTCCCTTCTCTTACAAGAAGTCAAAAAGTTTATCTGCTTTTGTAACATCAAAATCATAACTTTCTTCAACTTCTTTTTCCCAAGAATTTAGAATCATTACTATCTTTTTACCCCAATTCTATTCAGCTGCGGCAATTTCCTCTTCTTCATCATCATCATTGACTAAATATGGATTATAAGCTTCAGCGATTGTAGAATTCTTCTCGAATCGAGTATCTCAGCGCATATTCTAGAATTGACTATTAAGTACCGCCACCCGTTGAGCTAACTAACCTAAATTGTCAAATTCTTGCCCGAACAACTTTTCTCTCTATGTCGGCAACATTCCTTGAACAACCAACGTAGCTAACTGATCATCAGTCAAATTCAACAAAAAGTATAAGTTTCTTGTTTCTCAGAATCTCTAAAGGAACTTAGCACCCGATTCGTTAGCTCTTTGCTTTATAGTTGTCAAATCTATAATCTTTCTTTCTCCTATCATAGTGTAGAAATATATATGAAATTTCTTTTCAAGATCACTCCAATTGACAATAGAATTAACCGCTAGAGATGAAAACCAAGTGAAAGCTGGTCCTGACAGGGACAAAGAAAAGAAACAAACTCGATGCGCTTCCTCAATATAGGCTTCACCCAACTGAGTAAAATATCGAGTGACATATTCTATTGTACTTGTGCTATCTTGACCAGTGAACTTAGCAAATTCTAGAAGTCTGTAATTTGTAGAAAGGGACACTAAATCATACTACTATGGATATGGACGTTTATACGAAAAGGTCTACCCTTTTGGTTTTAAACCCAACTGATTTTTTATCATTTCGATTACTCTGAGCAACAATTAAATAGTATTTGAATTTAAATTTCTTGGCAATTGCTGACCCATCTGTAGACTAAAATTCTGAGTGCCTTGATATCCTGGATTTGGAATCATATTGAGAGTATTATAATCTAAACCATAATGATATCCTTGTGGAATATCTATCTGTCGAGCCGCTTGCTGATTTACTGCTTGAAATCTCTGATTGAAAACATTAGGATCTATATCTTTACGAATTCTTTAAACCGACGATGCTATTTTTTAAGTCGACGGTGGTATTTGGCATGATGTACTAAAATTAACCATCTGATTTTAAACTTGTCATGTAGGCTGTTGCACATGTTGCACTAATGATTCAGAGTTATATTGCATTTGATTAGTAATAGCACCTGAATTTCCTCAAACGAATTCTGAATTGTCTGGGCATCATCACTCTTAACTAGTGCTGCTTCTTGATGGCTAGTAGCGGCTTGATTAGTCCCTGAGTCGATGGATATGGAATATTATAATAAGCCGGTCCAACCTGATCAAGTGAAAATCCATAAAACACCTCCTTCATGGTATTGTGGAATGTATTTAAAAAAGCTGTATTATGGTTCAGCATTGCATCATGAACAGATTTGTTGACAGCTTCTATAAAGAAACGTCTATCACCAACTTCGTCTGTATCTGACTGTCCATGCATCAAAACTCTCGACAGAATTAAGCCATCAATTATAAGATTTGAAGCATGGCCAGATCAAAGGACGACCAATTAAGATGATATGATACCGATCTATCTCTATCTCAATCGGGTGATTTTGTTATAATTAATAAAACATTAATTATAGCAAAATCGAGAACCGATGAATCAACCAAAAACAGCAAAAAAAATCTTACTAATCTTAACAGATTCGATAACTGGTGATATTGTATTAAACAAGTTATTTAACACAAGATCGATAACTTTAATCCATATTATAATTCGTTAGAGATCAATCAGCTGATGAAGCCTTATAAACTATAATACAGATCGATAACTAACTTATATTATGGCTCATAAAAGATCAATCAGCTGATACAGCTTTACAAGCACAATACAAGTCATGACGGTACTCACAAGCAAGCTGGAGGTCGATCAATCGATGCAGCCCTGTTTGCTGAAAAACTCGCTGAGATCTACAGTACTCCTGCTCCTAATGCGATGACGAAAGTCGAAAAGATTGTATTGATTGAGTGTTCGTCTTTCTTTATAATAGCCATGGTCTAATATTTATATCCAGAAGCTAAATATGAATCATACTCAAATACGACTCATTACAATTCTTGGAATAAAAAAAAACTTGCTAACTTAATAATAATTTGGACTTCAATTTTCCTTATTTGTAGAGTCCAACACATCTCCCTAACGCCACTCAAGTATAGCCCATTGACGCTGTCTGCTGACGTCATCCATAAAATAGCCGATTCTGACATTAAATATAAATCAGCTGATACCGATTCTCATCTAATCGATTCCTTGATGACACAATTCTAGAAGCTTCGAGTTCCCGCATTCTTCTTCCCAAATTTAAGTGTATACACAAGGTTCATGCATGAGTCTCGTAGGTCCTACTAAGCTACTAAGGTACATCTGTTCATGCAAGTAACATAGAACTTTTTTTCAATCGGCCATGCATTCTTACTAAACACCCACTTTTCTGAAATTCGATTTCCCACCAAGCCTATATCCCCTTTTCTGAATATACGAAGCAAGCCCTATCAGTAACCAAACACAACTTTAGTTTTTTTTTTAGTAAAGCACAGCTTTAGGTTGCAGTTGCAACCTATGTTGCCCGGATACGAATATGAGTATCAAATGCGATACATATCGGATACAATAATACACCATTCTCGAAAAATTATGGCTAGTGCTCCGTCCGTCCCTAAATAACTGCCGCTTTTAGTTTCCGTGCCGTAAGTTTAACTGGATTTGTAGGAAATACATGTAACATATGTATCTCCAAATAAATTTATTATAAAATTATATTTAACAATCTATCTAATTATATTAATTTTGTACCATAAATATTAATGTTTTTTATATATATTCAGTCTAAGTTGTTTCGCGAAAAATGAAAACGTCATTTATTTAGGGACGGAGGGATTATGTTTTAATATATTATTTTAGTAACTAAATAACAAACCAATAGCAAGTTTAGTGAGTTATTTATTTATTAAGGGGGTTCTATTTAAGTTACAGAACTCGTATACAAAAGATAGGGAACAAAGTATGTATGCAAAGATAGGAAAAAAGATCGCGAGATGCGCATCATGTAACAAGAAGCATGCTTGAAAAAAGATCAAGAGATGCGCATACCGGCGCCTGATTGACTGATGTGATGTCGTCCACGGGCTCCATGCCTTCACGATCACGCGCCCGCCGTGGAGCCCAGAGCATTCAACGATGTCCGGCCATGCCGCCGTGGGCTCCAAGTGCGTCCGATACGCGTATGAGAGACAATACGTTCTCGATCAGGTACACATGTGATACGTATCCACGACGTATCAAACGCATATCCATATCTGATATGTATAAGATACGCGGTACGCTACTCTCTAGAAATCCGTGCATCATTGGGTTTCTTTTTTCCTCTCGAATACGCAAAAAAATTACGCATCATTATAATTAAGATAAAAAATTTATCCATACAAACTACACACTCTGATGAGCGCCGTAGGAGCCTAGGAGGTCTACGGGTTAGAGCCATAGGTTAAATCTTCCTAGCATATAGATTCAAGTTTCGATATTACATAAATGGTATACAATCGAGCTGCGGCCTGCGTGCTCCTATTCCGTCATCCAGGAAGAGTGCGCGGGATACGAGTAGCAACTTGGTTCGACGTCGAGTTCCCTGTCAAGATGATATCGTATGGTCACTCAGTCCCCGCACATCATAGGCTGCAACTGCATCCACAATAACTCTTCTCATAACTCTTTATGAATGAAACTTGAAGGCAGGGTACTGCACCCTTTATGTTTTTTTGATCACTCGAGTGAGTGAGCCAAATCGGCTCGCCTACGCAAGCTAGTGAGGAGGGACGAAGCATCCAAACATCTAAAAAATGGCATGTACGTAGGTTTATAAGCAACTTCTTGCATTTATTTTTGCCAATAGGTAAATTGGTTACTTGTCTTTTGGAGCATGTTTAGTTTGAAACCCTGTGAAGCCAAAATTTGGCTATGCCTATCAATTTTGGCCACCATTTGGTTTGAAGTCAAAATATGACCTTGCCAAAACAAAATTTGGCTAGCCAAAGCTTGCTAGTGCAAGTCTTGGGCTTGGCCTCTTACCAATGCATCGCTGACATGGCACATTGAGATTGGAAGCATTGGTTGTTTTTCAAATGACTATTTCTCGTAAATCATCAATCTAATTTGTAAATCGATTAAATCATCTTGATCTTCATAATTAAATCTACAATTCAATATCCATGTTTTGATGCTACCAAAATTAATCACATTTATGGCTGATATGTCATTTTCAGAAATAAGTGGAGTTTGGTATCATTGGCTTGATAGCAGTCCAAGCCAAGACTTGGTCATGCCCTGACATTGGTTGCAACCAAAATTTGGGTCTGCTCGTTTGATGTCAGGAACCAAACAGTTTAGCTCTTTTTTTTTATCGATGATGCAAAAGGTTTGCGTGTCTTTATATTAATATAGAGAAAAAATTTAATACAACACGTCTTAGCGGCGCCCTAGAGGTCACACGAGTTGCACATGGACGATCAGACCTACCCTAGTGAACTGAAATCTACATTATTACATTGGACACTGATCAACCCAAATTACGGTGCCGAATGCCTATGTCCAGACTAACTCATTTTAGAAATCAAGAACGAAGATGAATAGAGAGAAGAACAATCTGGACGCATGGGTGAAAGTCGAGTCGTTTTTTCTTCAATTGCTGAGCGAGAGAACAATGGCGTTGTAATGGCCTCCATTATCCTGTTTTATTTTTATTATGTCCTGCACAACAGAAAACACTCAACTCTGACCAACTATGTAAAACACATTCCGAAATTTACGATGTGAAATAAGAAACATTTGATTCATGATGAAAAAAATTATTTCCTTAGTACGCCCATTTTATGTCATAAACTGTTTTGTATTTTTTTTATAAACTTGGTTACAATAGATTAATTTAGAATAAAGTTGTGTGTGTGACCCCCGCGTCGTCCTCGCCAGGCGACTTGGGGGGCGACACGCCGCCCACCGCGAGAACCCCCCTCCCGGCACCCCCTTCGGGCGCCGCTGCTGCTCGCCGGCGAACGGTGACGGCGGCCCGCGACGGCGCTAAAAACGGTAGCCTGCTGCAGCTTCCTCTCCCATCCCCTCTCCCTCCTCCCCCGCTCCCCCCCCCTCATCCCCGACACCTTGCTCCTCCGGTGAACTGCTCGGCCGACGGGGCGGATTCGGGCCTCCCGTGGTCGAATTTGCCGTCCTTTGCCCCGGATCCACGGCCTTGCGGCTGGTGGCGCGGCGTTTCTCCCCCATCTCTAGCGCCTACCTCCTCCGTCGAACCGTCCGGCCGCCTGGGCGGATCCGCCACCCACCATGGCGGATCTCCCCCTTCACCCGGATCTACCGTTTTGCAGTGGCTAGGGGCATGGTGTACTCCAACTCCGGTGTATTGGCGCGGCGCGTGGGGGGGGGGTGCTGGCTGCTGGGGTAGCGTGTGCTTGAAGCGGTGCGGCGCATGAGGGCGGCGTCCAACAGTTGGTGTCGTGGTCGGCCCCTTTCTACAGCTGTCCACCCTCCTTGGGTCTGCGTCGTGGCACCCATCGGTTCCCGCCCCTCATGGGGGTGGTGCCTCTGGATGCATGGAGCTCCGGGCGAAAGCTCAGTCCGGTGGTGGCCGGGCGGACGACGGTGACGCCTTTGGCTCCACATACCTCCTTGGAGGTGTCGTTCTCCGAGCCCCATGCTCCTGTGCCACCGGTTTCTATGCGAAAGCCCTGCCTTAGAAGCCTCTAAGGTCAGCGGCGACGGCGACCATGTCACTGCCATGGGTGTCCTCCCCTTCCTAAAGGTGTCACTGAGAATCGACCTAGTTCCTGCCATCGGCTCCTTGAGGAGTCCCTCACTGTGCCTGTTGCGCTTCATTTCCACTCGCATTGGTCTGCTCTGCAGCTGTTGACCTTGCCCGGTTTGTTGTCGTGGATATCGTAGAGGATGCTTTGTCGCTGCTATTTATCCCCCGGCGAATGCTTGGCCGCTAGTTGGTTCGTTGACGGATGCTTTGCCGTCGTTTGGTTTGTTGGCGGATGCTTTGCCGCCATTGTCGTTGGCCTCCTCTCTGGCAGATGCTTTGCTGCTGAGAGTGACCTGGCCCTTCCCCCATTACGGATGCTTTGCCGTAGTGGGTGTCTTCGCTTTTTCCCCGACGGATGCTTGGCCACTGGTTGGTTCGTTGGCGGATGCTTTGCCGCCGTTGCTGCTAGACGGTCTCCGTGGGCGACCTTTGCGATGTTGTATCCTTTTCTTACATGATCAGTTCGTAGGTTTTAGGTGTCGTCGGTAGTCGCCATCTTTTGTATCCTTTTTTCTTGTTCTTAGTTTCTACTCCAGGTCACTCACCGCTAGTTTGGTGGTTTGTAATATGTGCTATGAAGATTCTCTCGTAGCTGAATCGTGTAATTCTCTCTGCTTAATGAAAAACAAACTATATTCTCCGACCGCGAAAAAAAAGATAATGATGTATTTTGGGAAAGAGCTGCTGGCATCCCTACCTACCAGACTACCTTGTAGCGTAAAACCGACCAGTCGATTTTTTTTTTTTTGGAATAAAGTCATTATGAGTCTGTCCATTTTTCAAAGTTGAATTTCGTGGACGTCACGCTAAGCAAAAAGTGACGCCAATAAATAAGGCCGCGACGTCCACCGGACGCCCAAGCCCAATCTCTGGTTGCCGGCCTCCCGTACCTGCCGCGAAATGCATAGAAGTCATGGCCCATGGCTTCCGTAAGCACCACCAGCACACGTAAAACTTTTCCACGCCCGGCCCCAAATCATTAGCAGCCTATAACCTGGCTACTAGTTCCAGTTCATCATAACTTGGCAGCTTATAGTTGCTTGGGTAATAGACCACATACTCATAAACTAATATTAGCCGGCTGCTTTGTAACTTTGGTTGGCTAACTATTAATCGATTGTTTATAATGTCTTTCTTCTATTAGCTGTTATTGGTAGATCGCCTTAATAATTAATAGAGATACATGAAACTTACAGTCTATTGCGCGGTTAACTAGATGACTTACGACTCGAAGATTTATTCACGATCGTGTTATTATTCGAACTTATCTTAAAATTAGACTTCATAGCATACAGATACGTAGACCGCTCTAACTCACATGATCATGAGATTTACTCGAATGATGATGTTTTCCATTCCATGTCGACTACACACCCAGGACACTATGCAACAGAAAGTCCTGATATTAGTCGGATTGAAACTCAGTGCTAAAACAAATACACTTCTATCTATGTAAGTGGACAAATACTTGTCCAGATACATTGCTAGAAATGTGTTCATTTTAAAATTATTAAAATATGTCTTTTTAAACGTGCCTGCTATTTTTCAACAGCTAACTATTAACTGCATAAATCCAGGTACCCAAAATGTGCCTGCTATTTTTTCAACAGCTAACTATTGACCATGATTATGTGATTCCCAGGCCCCTTCGTGTGGTACTCCTGCACCACATCGCTACAAATACAGCCCTCTCTGCCCTCTGCCCCCCTCCCACTTTGTAAAGGTTGCCACTTGCCAGATACGAGGAGGTCAGCCAGACAACCACCAACTGCGCTCCGACACCTCGCGGCTCGCGCACGCACGCATGGAAGGCTCGACGGCGCAGGCAGCGGGGAAGACCGTCCTGAGGGTGGCGGCGATCTCCGGCTCGCTGCGCAGGGCGTCGGCCAACACCGGCCTCATCCGCGCCGGTAAGCTCGTTCCTTCCACTCCCTACGCCTTATTTGAATCTTCTAGCGCCAGCGTTCTGTGGCTGCCGAATCCTGACCGCCTGCCGGGTAAACGTGTCCACGCGCGCAGCCGCGGAGATCTGCAGGGAGTCGATCCCGGGGCTGGAGATCGACCACATCGACATCTCCTCGCTGCCGCTGCTCAACACCGACCTCGAGGCCGGCGGCGTGTTCCCGGCGGCCGTCGAGGCATTCCGCGCCAGGGTTCGCGGCGCGAACTGCTTCCTGTTCGCGTCGCCCGAGTACAACTACTCCATCTCGGGCCCGCTGAAGAACGCGCTGGACTGGGGGTCGCGCCCGCCCAACTGCTGGGGCGACAGGGCCGCGGCCATCCTCAGCGCGTCGGGCGGGTCCGGCGGCAGCCGGTCGCAGTACCACATCCGGCAGGTCGGCGTGTTCCTCGACCTCCACTTCGTCAACAAGCCCGAGGCGTTCATCAAGGCGCACCAGCCGCCGAAGAAGTTCGACGACGACGGCAACCTGGTCGATCCGGAGACGAAGGAGCAGGTCAGGAAGGTGCTCCTGGCGCTGCAGGCTCTCGCGCTCAGGCTCCAGCTGGGGAAGCCTGCTGCGGACTCTGAAGTCTGAACAGGGAGGCTTGCTCATTAGATTGTCAGTCAGGAGCAGATAATCGCAAACTACAAATGTCAAAGTGGTCTGTAATCTGTACTACGAGCGTACTGTACGCTTGATGGTGTCTTCAATAATTATTTGCGACCCAATATTTCGGTGGCTTTTTCTTGACCCGGCTAAATACTTGGCGGCCAAATGCCTACGGGTGGCTTTCGTCCGAGAGTCGAGAGTCAAGTTTTTAGCAGTGCCAGTCCTGTACAGGTGCCAGAGGTGCGACGGCCCACGGCCCAGGAGAGGGAGGGGCCCAGACCCAGCTACACCATAGACCCTAGCCCTATAATCTGATGGCACTTGATAGGCAGCCCAAGATGTTCAGGATCAGAGCGCCGAGCGTTTGCTTCCCCAGTCCCCGAGTCTACCACGTACGCGAGTGCCCAGGGCGAAGGGTCATGATCTCAGGGAGTCACGGAGAGTCGGAGACGGAGCCACGCCACTCCGCCGCCGGCCGCCGTGGAGAGCTGGAAACATAGAAACGACGCACTTACAGGCTCGACTCGACGATGACGTGATCAGGCAGATCAGCCGATCATCAGTTTATCAGTTCATCAGCCGATCAGGCCCTAGCACCTAGGTATTTTTTCCCGTGATCGTTTTTTAATCTAAATTAATTATTTCAGACTTCTAGTACTCCTACTCATATAGTCATGCTTTTCTTTTAATTTAAGTGTTAGAATCTTAAAATGTTACCTAAGAAACATTTGTTGGGATCTCAGAAAAGAAAACAGAAAAATCTAGAAGATCAATTTATTGAATCTTAAAAAGGTGCTATACATAAGTGGACACTATTGATCTCATACCGTCTTTGATGATTCTGCATCAAGAAGTGCCCGAAGAATCATTTTTTTTATGAGAAGCAATGGATATTATGGAGTTCTATTCTTCCTTGTGGTAATCATATTAGTTTTAGAAGTACAAATATACTATTGTTTTAGTTTACTTTTTTTACGGTTACCACGGGAGTTTTCGCCACCTGAATTTTATTTGGCCCTCGTGGCCCGCGATAATGTTTACAAGATGTTTACATTTTGAGAGAAATGGAGTTTATAGGCCACTCCTGGGCCATTTTAGTTTACATTGTTCCTCGATAACTATCAAACATGTTAAATTAAAAATATATCACTGAATTTGTTTTCGCTTTGCAACAAAAATTAACACCTATATATTATAAGATTTTATATGTGGTCTAGAGGGCCTTCGTGACGAGTTCGTTAGAGGGCCCTCAAAATTAAGGACAGGCACTGGTTTTTAGCAATGCAAAATTATGTCTATTTCTCATTTGAGATACGTGCAGGTTTTAAAATTGAGGGCTACAACAAACAGTAGTTTTTAAATACAATAAAAAATACAGGTAATTAATGAAAAAATGCTAATATGAATTTTGACGAAGACAAATTTGTTTACAAGGTTCTTAGAGTCCAAGGAACGTTACTTAAGGTGTGTTTGGTTTCTCAGCTAGCCTAGCTAACGCGTGGAGCCTAAAAAGCAACTAATTTCGTATCACAGTGTTTTAAGCTTTGGTATAGGACAAGCCTCGAGGTCCTCAAGCAAACCATCCAAACAAGCAACTAGTTTGTATCACAATGTCTGAAAATTTGGTATAGGATGTTGTCTCCATCCGAGATTGTTTGAAACATTTGAATATCAAAATATGTGAATTTAAAATAAATATATGAGGCACTAAACAACTTCAATTCAAAAAATTTGGTATTAACTATGTGAACATTCAAGGTCGTTTAGAAATTCTAAATTTTGAATTTCAAAATCTATGAACTTAAAATACATATTTGGGACTATAAACGACTTTAAATAAAAAACTATTCAACTACAAAGTTGTACATTGTATTGAGAACTACAACTCTGGTATAGACCATGTCAACATCCAAGATTATTTAAAAATTTCAAATTTCAAAATCTATGAATTTAAAACAATATTTTAGGACTCTTGACAATTCTAAACTAAAAACTTTTCAACTACAAAGCTATAGATCGCGTCAAGGACTATAATTTTGATACAAAGTTTGTTGAAGAAATTATTATGAATAATTTTTTGTTACAACTGTTTATAGCGGTGTGCATTTGAGTTTGAAGACGGACTCATAGAATGCCCACCTTTGTTAGCAATTTTCAGAGACTTAAGTTAAGTTTTAGCAGCTAAACTAGCAAATGAGTTATATTTTGTCAAGTGGGACTTAGGGGGTGTTTGGGACTGCTCCACAAACTCTGCTCCACAAACTCCACCGTGGAGCAGCTCCATAAAAAACTGGAGTTTGTGGAGTACCTCTTTAGGTGCTCTCACAACTCCACTATTTTTCCTCGAACAGAGTGCGTGGAGCTGAAACTGTTTGGCTAAAAAACATAGAGCAGAGCTGAAAAACGTGGAGCGGAGCAGTCCCAAACACCCCCTTAAGAGTAGGAGGGCTCTGCATATTGTGACTTGGTTGGGTTGAGTAGCTGCGTGTATTCTTAGGCTTTGTTTGGATGCGTATGTACTCATCTCAATCCACATGTGTTGAAGTGAATTGGAGTAGAATTAAACACATATAGATTAAAATAGATACACATGCATCCAAACATGACATTAATCTTTTGTAAAAATGGATTGTAATCTGACTCGTGTCTTGTTAATAGTAAAGATATCTTATCTTTCAACTGCCAAAAAAAAACATTCAGGGTGAGAGGGTGACAACTGACAATAGCGCTAGCTTCTCCACGTGCGTGGACCGTGGAAACGGAAGGTCCGGAAACCGTGGAGCGCTTCGTTTCCTTGTTGATCTTCCACATGGGCATGGAAGAGTTGCTGCTAGCAGCGTTGAAAGGGCGGCCGATCGAGCTGAGTCCGCCTACCGTGCAAGCATATGCATTGCATCTGCATGCCTACTGGCGGCCGTGGTTCCTCGTATGGGGCACGGCACCCGCACCACAAACCAACAAATGGACGGAAGCTTCGTTCCAATGCTAAGGCTGTGTTTAGTTTGTGAAATGAAAAATTTTGAATGTCACATCGGATGTTTTGGAATATCGAAAGAGGTTTTTGGATACTAATAAAAAAAACTAATTACATAGCTCGCCGGAAAACTGTGAGACGAATTTATTAAACCTAATTAATACATCATTAGCGCATGGTAGTTACTGTAGCACTTATGGCTAATCATGGACTAATTAGTCTTAAAACATTCGTCTCGCGATTTCTAACTAAACTGTGTAATTAGTTTTTTTCGTCTATATTTAATACTTCATGCATATGCCGCAAGATTCGATGTGATAGTTTAGGTTGAAAATTTTTAGAAACTAAACCAGATCTAAGCAACCTCCGGGAAGAGGGGAAACGGCCACGGCATTGCTGCCGTAAGCCAAAGGTTGACAGACAGCAACTCTTCATGTAGACACATGCATCTCGTCAAAGTCAAAAGCGGTCAATCGACGACGTCAAATTCCACATCGCTCCGTTCGATCATCGGGCGCGTTCGCTGGTCTTACCGGCCAGTTTCAGCCGGCTGCTCCTTCAATCAGTTTTATCCGTTACAGTGTTTTTCTTTCACAATAATCAATCAGTTTCAGTCAAGTTTTAGACCAGCGAACGGGGCCATCATCATCATCATCAATAAAAAAACAAAAGAATTTTCTTTCGCAAAAAAAAACAAAAAAACAAAAGAATTTGGTACGAGAAGCCTAGGAGGTCACCCAATCCGACTCCGACTCCGATACGTCATGTCGCTCAGGGAAGAATCCTCGACAGCACACGCGCCGGCGAAGACCGTCCTGAGAGGGGCGGCGATCTCCGGCTCACTGCGCAGGGCGTCGGCCAACACCGGCCTCATCCGTGCTGGTAATTAGCTCATTTCCACTCTGTGACCCATGGCTTATCGGATTTCGTTGCGTGGCTCCTGCCTTACCGACATTCCATAATTAAACCGTGTCACCGTGTGTGCAGCCGCAGGGATTTGAAGGGAGTCCATCCCAGGCCTGCAGATCGACCACGTCGACATCTCCGACCTGCCGCTGCTCAACACCGACCTGGAGGCCGCCGCCGGCGCGTTCCCGCTGGCCGTCGAGGCGTTCCGCGACAAGGTCCGCGGCGCCGACTGCTTCCTCTTCGCCTCCCCCGAGTACAACTACTCCATTTCAGGTAAATACCGGCCGCTTCTCCTATCACACTCTACTCTGAACGACCAACTCCATGCATTTCGCATGTCTGCTGATTGCGTGCTGACCGACCACGGTCCTCCCTTGCAGGCCCGCTGAAGAACGCGCTGGACTGGGCATCGCGGCCGCCGAACCGCTGGGGGGACAGGGCCGCCGCGATCCTGAGCGCGTCGGGCGGCTCCGGCGGCGACCGGTCGCAGTACCACATCCGGCATGTCGGGGTGGCTCTCGGCATCCACTTCGTCATCAAACCGGAGGTGTTCACCAAGGCTCATCAGCTGCCGAGGAAGTTCGACGACGACGGCAACCTGGTCGACCCGGAGACGAGGGAGCAGGTCAGGAAGCTGCTCCTGGCGCTGCAGGCGTTCGCGCTCAAGCTCCAGGGGAAGTCCGCAGACTCTGAATAGGTGAATCGGTTGATGGCTCCGTTTGTTAGATTGTTGAGGCGAGTTCAGTTGTGAATAATTCTCTGCGACTGAACATTTCGGTGGCAGTAATGTAAACCATCGCTTATTACCTTTTCTGCTTCAGTTTTGCTCACTGATATTTCGTTACCAGTGAGTATGTTCGGTATTATACAAAAATAAGAGCAACCGTGATCCCCATTGCATGTTAGATTCGGCAGTACAGGATATTGTGACATCATTTTTCGAGAGCCATTTTCTTGTACGATGAGATTACACCAGGAACTGAAATTGGGTTTGTGCTGAATGATTGAACTGATGATAAACCATAAACGGCAGAGTTGCCAGCTTGAGTTGAGGAAAGAAATGATCACCTCTGGCTAAACACATGTCTGCTCCTAGTGTGTGACGACGACAATCCAGTAAACCACATACAGAGAACACGCAAGCCAGAACCTGAAGTCATTCCTCATTCCGAAACGAACTTGGAACGATCTGCAGGCAAAACAATATGCGGATGGAACGACAACGACAGGATGCAGGATGCTAATGGTAGTGGCAATGTTTTAGTTTTACATTTACATACAGGGGGGCAGCAGCCCATACGTGAAACTCGACAGTATGCAATTCTACAATCTGTAACACGACAACCAGCCATGCCAAGACGAAACAATTGGCACAACCTTTAGTGGGCCTTGTATATCATGCCGCTATGTCCTACTCCTATGATTGAAATATGTGGGCCAAAATCCCACGGGCCTCTGCCTTCTGGAGAGCTTACTTATCCAGCCGGGATGAAAGTGTCGGATTAAAAGATATACAAAAAAGAAAGAAAAAAAATGCAGCAAAGATAACACTGACCATGACTAGTTTTCATTTTTTTTCTCGATCACATAAAAGATTTGCGCGTCTTTGTATTAAGAGAGAATAGTTTGATTACAACGGGGATGACTTAAGGATTTTCAACAGGTTCATGGTCTCAACGACAGGACACACGCTTAGCCTATTACTCGCCGTAGAAGATTAGTTTTCATTTTGATAATCACTTACATTATTAAACATTTATTTAGGCCAAACTAGCTCACGTTATTGACCCTTAGCGTCGTATCTTTTAAGAACTTAGAGGGTACAGTGTTTCCTCAAAATATATATATATATATAGACGTACTATTCTGTAGCTGGTCGCAGAATAAGTTATTCTGTGACCACTTTTAAGTTACGATAATTACTATACTAATTTACGAGATTATGGTAACTCTCTCATAAGTGATTTACTATAGCATTATAGTAAGTATCATCTTGAATTATAGTAACCCACCTGTATCGTAAATGTGTATTGTCATTATCGTAAATTGATACAAACATTATCGTAAATTAAGATGGCCATAGAATAAATTATTCTGTGGTTAGCTGTAGAATAGCCTTACCGTATATTAGAAGGAGTACTCTATAGCTGGCTACAGAATAATTTATTCTGTAGCCAGACCCAACACCCGCGTCCGATGCAGCGCCAGGGGGCCATCCGTCCCACCCAAGACGCCTTGCCTTGGATGGAGCCCATTAATAGCTCGGCTGGTTTGCATTAGTGACCGGCTTGTCACCCAAATTACGCTTACTCGTTTCCAGAAATAGGAGACCGTCTCAATCGTGGATGGAGACGTGCGTATCATCGTCGCTTCTGCCGATGACCATACGCACCCTAGATCTAACCTGTTCTTCCAGACGATTCTGCTTTGCATCTTTGGGCAGCTCCATCGTGATGGTGACTCGTGGCCACACATGCACACTACTGCCAGAAGCGCTACAGCTCGCGTCTATTCGCGCGGATGTGCAGCAGCTACTGGTGGTCCAATTCAAGGTGTGTTCTCTAATCCCTTCCCTGTTTTATCTTCCAATTGATTTACTGATTTTTTACGTTTGTGAATTCAAGGTGTGTTCATGGATTGATTATGTTATTTAAATTGTGTGTAACACAACACTCTAGTGACACATCGGTGATATAGTAAATTACTAGAATCATAGTACCTACTTATACTTACTAATCTAGTGACACATCACTGCTAGCTAGATTAGTCAAACTTCAACTGGAACTTTACGTTGTTTGTATGGCTGATTTGATTTGTCCCCACCTGTTGAACACTACAATACAATTCAATATTTGCAAGGGACATATATTCTAGTAAATAATTCGAAAAATTGTATTAAATAGATTATCGTAACTAGAAGGGTAGAGAAACATAGATTCTAGTAAATCTTATTCAACAACATAGATTCTAGTAAGTCATGTATAAAGTTGTCGTAAACCATGATAGTAATTCACATTCAAGGTTCGTTCTCATAAATCACACTAAATTCTCGTAAATCATAGTTGTCAAATTCACTGGAATACCAAGGCATAGATTCTAGTAAATCACATTCAATGCCATATATTTTCTAGTAAATCATTTACTTGATATGATAGGTTTGTATTTGTATTTAGTATTCTCGTAATACTTGCATGCAAGACCGTAAATTGGTCTCATCATGCTTTATTCTCGTAACTACCTAATTACTTAATGAGTATTTGCTTTTAGTATTCTCGTCATACTTGCATGCATGGCAGCAGCTGTACTAGTACACCAGCTTTATGTGTATTCTCGTAACACATCTGTACACGCTTGCATGCATGGCAACTAAAATATATTCTCGTAACCACTCACTTGCATGCACGTGTATTCTCGTAACTTTCATGCACACACAGTCGACAACCCAAAAATACTGTGCGCTAATTGATGCATGCGCCCTAATTATGACCAGTATAATGCCCGTGCTAACGCAATGGATTTATCTTGGAGACGCACATGAAAACAACAAATGTTTTTTTTTTCATAGTTCAACTTTTACACAATATCTTTGAGCATGTATACAATCCGAGAAACTAAGAAGTTATAGTAAAGTTTTTTCTAAAACATTTGGTCTCATAATTATGGAGAACGTTAACATGAAAGCTGCAAAAAGATTCCCTATTCTCATAATTAAGCACGGACTTCGACGATAGCAGACCAATTCTGCTGCCTGATTTGTCACAGCCAACAAGCCCTTGTTTAGTTCCGCCGGTTCGGCGCCGCCCGGATCACTGTAGCAACACTGTTGCTACAGTGTCGTTTTGTTTTTATTTGGTAATAATTGTCCAATTGTTGACTAATTAGGCTTAAAACGTTCGTCTCGCAAAGTACAACCAAACTGTGCAATTAGTTTTTGATTTCGTCAACATTTAATACTCCATGCATGTACCGCAAGTTTGATGTGACGGGGAATCTTCTTTTTGCATAGTGTCAAATTCTGGATTTTGGAGCAACTAAACAGGCCCCAAGAATATGTTAGGGACCGTCTGCAGCACATCTGGCGTACTACAGCTCCTCGCAGTTGCTTGTCACTGCGGCCGTGAATGAGGATGGTGTCCTGGAGTTCCTGCTCGGAGGCAAATGACATGAGCTTATTATAAATGCTCATAAGTCCCAATTGACAAGAATTAACTGGACGATTGATACTTGATTTAATTTTAGCAATGTAACTTAATCATGTTTAAGAACAATTCGTCAAAGAATAAATCTATCAAAATATATTCAGATTCGGTTAAGTTTTTAGATCAGCACATACATGTCAGTTGATTATCAAACTCAAACATGTAGATATTAAATAAATTTACAAAACCCACACAAGGTCAGTTAGATTCAGTAGCAACAGAATTACAAAAGCCAGGGCAAGTCCTTTCCTTGATCATTTCATTGTTGCATATATTAGTTGAGATGGTAAAAGCATGTTCACGAAACAACCAAGCATGCATTGTCAGGTCTCTGGAGAATCTCTCAAACTGAAGGTCAGGTTTCTGTCACTTGCAAGTAACATAAACGGTTTGCTACTTGCTTCATCTCTATTGACTGTTATTGACATTGCGATTACATGTCTGACTTTCAGCTGCAAAAGTTTCAAGATAAGCTATATGCTGATAAGATGACCGACTAAAACACTGAAACTAAATGTTTTCTTATTTCTGGTTTTCCAAACTAAAACACTGTATCTCAGCTATTGGAGCCAATATTTAAAGGAAAGAAATTCATATTTTGCTTTTGGCACAAATATAAATGTCTCGGTGCCATGACTGATTATGTTTTACTAAATCCTGTAATTTCAGTGCTCAGACTTGAAGGTACCATCTCTTAGGCTGAAGGGAACAGTCGTAATACCACTCATAATACCACAGAATAAGACATGGAAAATGCAAGTGCATGATATGATATCTTAGCATCTAATCCAAAGCAGCAAATAGAGATCATATCTTAGATTCACCATAATGCATCATTTTTTTCTTTTTTTGTGTGCCGAAAAGACAATACAGGTGCAGTAGGCCATGCTTATATCACAGAAGTGACCAAGCACTTGTTTTGTTTTGTTATTTTATACTGCTTCCGTTTCAAATTGCAAAAACTATTGTCGGATATCACAAGAAGGGGTACCCTAAGCAAGAACCAAAAATATTGCTTAAACCTTGCAAAAATCAAAAACAAAGGACAACCACGAGGTCTCGGCAGATTCTCCGACTCGCCCAAGGCTTGCGCCGAGGCCTCAGACGAAAGGCCAAAGCCCTCCGCCCCGCCGAGGCCCTCTCGCCGAGGCCCCGCCCCGCAAGGTCTCGGACGGGATATCAATTCTCTGATTCGCCCGAGGCTGGGTTCAGCAACAAGCTCGTCACCTCCGTCCCGACCGACTCCTCTGACAAAACGTCACGTCCATTAATCGCGCCCACTACTCCCATAGAACGGGCGCCGTGACGTTGGCGCATAGAGACTGCGAGAATGATCGACGGGGACGGGGGACCGGCGCAGCGGGGTTACCCGCCATCGTGTTTCATCATCGTGCCCCTCGCACGACACCCGTACTCCATGTGCTACCTAACTCCCGCGAAGGACAATGTGGCGTGGAGGGTCAAGTCCGGGTCCTGTAGTCTCGAGAATCGCATGAAAGACCAATCGTTCGTCCTCCGCCTCGTCGAGACCCTTCGGCAAGGCCTCGGACGATTATTATTCTTCTCCGCCGAGGCCGAGGGCAAATCCCGCATCCTCGTCGCCTCCGCCTCAACCGTCCCTCCGGGCGAGCCGTCCCATCCGTTTAAGTGCGCATGGTCACACCTACTACGCCAGCCACGATCGGCGTGGTACAAAGAATAGGGGCGGCGGGGACAATGGTCAAATCTCCTTTTACCATCCTCTCATCGACGGCAGGGGTTACCGTTCCCTGCGGACACATGCTCCGCACTTTTCCACCTGAACCGGATACGACGCTGACCACCGAGACCCCCGCATCATACACGGGTCACCTCCGAGGCCTCGGCATGATCAGGTACAGCACCCTCTAGGCCTCGGCACTCCACCAAGTCAAGAACCCACAAGGCACGACATGTCTCCTACAGTGGAGGCCATACTGACTAGACGTCAACAAGGACTCCCACGACCTCAACAACCTCGGGCCTGACCAGCACGGCAGCCAGTCAAGTACCAATCGCCATTCCCAACACCATGCTGCTACAGGACTAAACTACAGTAGGCTCCATGTGTAGCTCACTCATGTACTCCTGGCTCCCTCCTTGCGGTTATAAAAGGAAGCAGCCAGGGATAGCTCTAGGGGGCAACAAAAACATACGAAAGAACCACGCCCTCACTCATGCCCAAGCAACACTCCGTAACACACGCGCTCCCAAGCTGCCTGAGAGCAACGTCTCAAGCGGCCCGCACCGTTCCACGCCGAGACCTGGGACTAGCTCCCTCTCTCACCTAGCTTATAACCCCCTACTACAAGCACTTGATTGCAAGGAATACAAGATCGATCTCTCGGACTAGACGAGGCGCCAATTGTTCGAACCAAGATAAACCTTGTGTCTCTTTGCATCACCATCCGGAATTAGGGGCACGCAGTTCAAATTCATTGGTTGGTTGAGGACCCCGGTCCAAACACCGGCGATTGGCGTGCTGTAGGGGCCCTCGCGTGTTAGCTTGATCGTCCCAACAAGTTCCGGATGGTCAACCCTATACGCCCACTACGTCTCTCAAAGACGATGATCTCGTTCGGGAGCCTAGAGTTCATATCTCTAGGACATGAGTATGACCTAGTACTCCTCCCACCCAGAGAGCCCCTTTGGCCGACGCTGTTGCGTCAAGCACCTCAGCGCCAGTAGCGAGGCGGCGCGCCGCCCGCCTCGTCGTGCTTGCTGTAGCACGGCGTGAGCAGGATCACCCCGACACCAAGACGACCGGGCGGGCGGCGCGCCGCGCGGTATCCGTGCTTCATTATTGGTATGAGGTCCCTGGTTGGGGACCTGTTTGGCCTAAGCTTGGGCAGGGGAAAGACACCGGTGACGTGCAGCGACGCCCCGTCGTCAAGTTCCGTACCACCACCACCTGAGGAGCCAACTCCGGCGGAGCAGGGCCCGGCGATGGCCCCGTCTCCATACCCTTTCGGGTTGAGAAATGCCGCCGCCTACGCTTCCGCTCACACGAAACCCTCAGGGCACCACCAACGTTTCGCCCTTGACTTTTCTGCCACAACCTCGGTTCACACCCACACTGACTCCTCAGAGGAGGACGTGGCATGGGCCGGAGCAGACTTCTCCGGGCTTCGCGACCCTGAGGCTATGCGCCGCTTTTTGGCCGCAAGCGACTACTGCTTCGGCTACTCCAACTCCGATGACGAAGTCACTTACGATCCCACTCGAGAGTGCTTCCACATCGGCTCTGTAATGCCGAGGGCAAGCAATGAGAATGAAGGGCAGGTGTAACCGCTCCCGCCCCGCTTAAGGGGCGGCGACGCCAACTGTAATAGAACCGACCAAATCATAAGAACGTAAGTACAAAAACAATCACCAAGCGATCAAATTCCTGTACTTAAGCTCCCATAATCCGGTGAGTCCGGAAATCACGAAGGATTTCAACCAACTCTCGACATACAAACCAAGATCGTAATGATTTAACACAACACATCATTCGTTACAACATTTCACAAGTAGCATTCGGATTACATCCATCGAGTTCAAATAAAATATTACAAACCAAGTTTGAGTGTGCGGAAGCAACATAGTTTAGTACATAACTTCATAGTTTCAATTACATTGCCGGATCGAGTCATGTCCCACAAAAGCATTATCAGCACGAGAACTAGTAGAGACCGCGCCCAGCGGTTCTAGTCTTCATCCCCAGCAGGGAGAAGGCGACTTGCAAACAACCAAAGAAGAAGCGGTCATCTGCAAGCGGTGTGGGAAATAAACCCCGAGTACGAGAAGGTACTCACTAGACTTACCCGACAAAAATCGAAATAAACGACACCAAGGATCATGCAAGGCTTTTCGGTGTGGGCTAGCTTGACACATTTGCATAAAAGAGCTTATGAGCATAGTAACCAATTTAAACTTAGCATCAAGCTTATCATCATTTACCCATCCACTAGATTAGCACTGTACTAGAGCACTCACTTATTAGGAGCAAACAATATTAACCATAGCAGGTATAATAAGGTTTGTCATCATCATATCATCATTTCCGAACCATTAAGTTATTAAGTGTATCTACATTGGAGATAAGCCCGTCAAGTTCTCACTAATCGGAGAGACGGCGATTCAATCGAATTACAACTCATTTGAGGGGTATTCCTAACTCTCACCACGGCATACTTTGCAAGGGTAGCCGTGGGTCACCTTTGGAACATCTCGGGAACCAAATTCGCGGGTTCGATCAGGCGCCAAAGACTCTCGGGGATTACCCTTCCGCCAGGACGATCGGGACTTTTAAATCACCGCCCTTGGACTCACGCCCACGGCTCCCTTCCGAGGCGCACTTTATACTTTATCGACTCTACCGAGGTGAGCTACTCGGCCAGCGGTCGGTCATCGGACACGGCCAACTAAGAGAGAGGCATGCGTTCAACATGAACAGAAAGGCTCTAAGAATGGGTCCTTAAGCGACACAGACGGAGTCTTCGCAAACCGCAAGCCTCCGTCCGGGTCTTCATTTCAAATTAAGATCGGTTCTTTTTCCACGATAGCAAATATAGCCAACCGTACACATGTATCTTCCTATATCTCGCGGTGACAGAAATCACCCGACTTCTACCGCGTTTAAGCAGTGGCTAAGCACTACTCTCGAGCTCGAGCTACATAGGATTCAGGTATCAATATCCGGACAAGGAATGGGTAACCAATGCAAACAAGTGTTTGCATCCAACACCTAAACTTAATGCAACAATATATGTAATAATAATATCAGAATCGCAGTTCGGAAAATAGGAGGCTTAAAATGTATCAGGGGCTTGCCTTTCACAAAGTTGCAAGGGCGGTGGTCGGGGCACTCAACGGCGACCTCGTTCGGCACTTCTCCCGAAGGTCGCTCCTCCCGAATCTCCGGTGTTATTCCGGCCGCTCTTTCGCTCAGTTCCTCGAATTCCAGCGAGGTTACTCCTTCCAGTACACCTATTGCATGTCGATGCACAAGATAAATATCATGGATGCATAAGGAATGACATGATGCTCATGATGAATGAATCACAATGGGTGTTTACGAAAACATCACTGGACACTCGTTTACCGAGTAATTAGCTCTATTCAAATCACTTTAAGCATGTATCCAACTTAACTTAAATAACAAGAGCAACTTACCTAACTTGCATAACCTAAGATAAAGATGCTCATCTTCAGTTAAAGGCCTAACACCTAGGAACAGTACCATGAACTTAGAATAGTACAGACATGCTTAAAATAACAGTTAAAGCTTCATATGCAACAAGTAGTAACTTAATTCTATCTTAACCAGAGTTCTATAACTCCAAATGACTTGCAAGAGGACATTCTGGAAAGCTTATGAAATTCTCTACAATTCACTTGTAAACATCAAAGCATGATTCTGAAGTTAACCAAATCAAATTCCAGTAGACCTAGAATCTGTCCAGAATGACGGGGTTGCTAACTTAATTATTTAATTATGGTACAAAAGCCTAATTTGACCAAACCAAGTTTACCAACTTGTTTTTCATATCTTAGAAACATCAGAAAGTATAGTGCTAACTTCTAAATAAATTATTTAATATCCTTTTCCAATTTATTTAGATAATTAGGTGATTTAAGCAATATATAGTAAAACTATTCATAAAAATCTACAAAAATTACAGTAGCTATCTCATGCTGCACATAGGCTACCATAAAAATTTCAAAGCCATTGGACCAACATAACTTGCTGTATCCCAAAATAATAGATGCCATGCCTATTTCTAGCATAATTAGGAAACCTTATTAAAATGTGTCAACAACAGATTTCCCATTTTTCCTAGCATCCTTCTAGCATAAGAATAGCACCCATAAAATTTCACCTTCACTGGATCTATAGAAAAATTATGAAAATTCACACAAGATCCATCTATTAATAAAAGGAAATTCTATAACTTAAAAACTACACATGCACTAGCTCTAAAATTTTTACCAGAGATTCACATAAGCAATAACAGACTTCCCACAAAATTTCATAATTTTTGGACCACAGAAACTCAAGATAAAATTCAAACAAGTTTGCATGCTTCTAAAAACACATTTCAAACTCCTATTTAATTCATCCAATTTTTCTAAAACAAGTGCTCATATAATATTTTTGTTAAATACTAGACATTATCGTGAACTCAACAAAATTGGAACCATAGCATTTGGATCTACCAGCTAGGAGATACATATTTTGAATATCAACACAAATATGTGAAATAATACAACCAAAACAAATAAGGAATAAATCAAAGTCATTTGTTGGGCGGGTCCGAAAGAACGGCTGACCCATGAACACGTGCTCAAGGCGGCCCAAGACGCGTCATGGCCCACGCTGGACTCCACTTGAGCTGCGGCGATCGACGGGAGGGGCCCGCAGCGTCGGTGAGAGACAGACAGGGAACGGAGCGACGACGGCGTAGTTCGTCACGCCGGTGGCTTCCCGGTGATTGGCAGAATGGCGCCAACTTGTTCACCTCACCCGAGCGGACCTAGGGGAACCTTCTATTGCAGCCATCGACGCCGCTAGCGGGGGTGGCGATAGCCTGGCGGCGCTTCGGCCATATGCACGCCGGCTCGACGACGGCGATTTGGCGTCGCGCTCAATAGGGCGACCCTACGAGATACGACGGTATTCCTAGACCCTAGCATGAGACGGAGGAGCAATGGTAAGGCGCGAGGAAAGCGCGGCGCGTGGAGCGCCAACTCCGGCGCGAGCGACCATGGCGGCGGTGGAAGAAAACCGACGATTGGCCCTTACCGAGGCTCCTCGATTGACACGATTGCACGATGGATACGGGAGAGGGATCACGGCGAGGCTCAGGGTGAACGCGAGCAATGCGTTTTTGTGGATGGAAGCGCAAGCACGACGACGGGCGACGTCGCGGTTGGCAATGGCGGACGGCTCATGGGTGGCTTGCGCATGATGCAGGAAGGCGAGAGAGGGAAATGGCGAGGCGCAGAGAGAGAGAGGCGAGGCGTGGCTTTCATCCGGAGCTCAAGCACGCGACGTGGAGGCCTCGGCTTATCATGCGCGCGCCACGCGGCGAGAAGCTCCTGCTCGGTCGGCCATGACGGTCGCGACCGTTTTACGAAAATGGCGATTCGGTCATCGATTGATCCGACCGACAATGAGTATTCCTCGTGTCAACACGGCTAAACCAATGACCCTTATCAAAAACTATGTACATGAAATTTGTAGGTGTACCATCCTCTACAATTTCTTTTCAAGGACCAACACCTAAATCGTCGTGGATCCGGTTACACGAAGCCAAAGTGAGCTTGATGTAACAGAAAATGTAACAACGACTTAGAATATTTTCTAAGTGTGAAATCAGCATGAACTACTGACTTGTGGGCCATGTTTGACCATGTTCCACACATTTTCATGAGTTGGCCATAAAACAACTTTTGTTCCTTGATAAATTTGCTACAACTTTTGTAAAGAGTGCACAGCCATGCAAAGTCTCTAGGTTGCACTTTTTAAACAGTCAAACAATGACACTCCAAGGGTCAATTCAAGTCAAACTTGCACTTGAGGGCATTTTGGTCATTTTGATCTACATGAACAATATTCCAACAAGTAACCTAAGTATAGTTAAGGTGTAATAGACCATGATCAACCACTTTACAAAAATTGTTATACCACTTCTAATGATCACATGTGATAAAGAAAATAAAACAAGCAATTCATTGATATGTTGCAATGCAATGTTTCACATGTTTCAAGACCTTGTTGCCATTTTTATAATTGCCACATTACTACCATATTGCCATGTTTCCAAGTATGAGAGTTTCTGATACATTCACATGTTTCACTACTACCATTCTAAGCAATCAAGCATGAAACACATACAATTTAAAATGTTGCATATGTATGTTTCAATGATAATGACATGATGACATAGATAATGCACATGCTTATGAAATGACATGCAATTTAGTGGAAGCCTAAACACCTAGGGTGTTACACCACACCCCCGCTCGTTGAGCTTCGGGCGGCACGGAACGTGAACGCCGCCCCTGAGGAACTTCGACGCCTGGACCTAGAGCAGCTCCGTGAGCTCCAGGCAAAGGTCGACCAAGACCGACTCCTGCTGCAGCAGCTCCGAGACACTCTCGAGCAGGAGCAGCGAGGTCGCGGTGATGGCGGAAGGGCTAGGCAGAGGGCCCACAACGTGCACCGCCGCATCAACAACGACGAGGGGGAGTGAGCAACCCCCAATCTTCAATCGCGCTAGCTAGAATGTCACGGCAGCGGCAATGCTAGTCCGAGCGATGCCTGAGCCCTCTACCACGGAGGGGCGACGGGTTCGCGGTGAGCTCCAAGACCTTCTCGAGACCTCCGCGGTACTGCAGGCCGAAAGCTCCGCGTCCCGATGGCGTGAGGACACCTCGAAACGGCCCTCGATGCACGACCGCCTCAGGGCCCCCTCAGTGCACGACCGCCTCAGCGACCGACACGAGGCGCAAGATAACCACGATGTGGTCAGCAGGCGACGACGCCACGACGACGATGGGCCCACCCGAGGCTACCACCCGCACCGAGGCGGCCGCTACGACAGTGGCGAAGACAACAGTCCTTCTCCTGGGCCACCTGGCCCTCGAGTGTTTAGCAAGGCCATCCGCGGCGCCCCGTACACCGGCCAACCTCGCAAAGTACATCGGTGAGACCAACCCTGAGTTGTGGCTGGCCGATTACCGCCTGGCTTGTCAGTTAGGCGGCACGAACGATGACCTGCTCATCATCCGCAACCTCCCTTTATTCCTGTCAGACTCGGCGTGAGCCTGGCTCGAACACCTCCCCCCTTGTAGATCCACAACTGGCGTGACTTGGTAAAGATCTTCGTCGGGAATTTCTAGGGCACATACGTGCGCCCCGGGAACTCCTGGGACCGCAAGAGTTGTCGCTAAAAGCCGAACGAGTCTCTCCAAGACTTCATCCGGTGATTCTCCAAGCAGCGTACTGAGTTGCCCAGCGTCGGCGACTCGGAAGTGGTCCAGGCTTTCCTCTCCGGCACCACCTGCCGAGACCTGGTCCGAGAGTTAGGCCGGAATGTACCAACCTTAGCGGCTGCGCTCCTCAACATCGCCACCAACTTCGCCTCGGGTGAAGAGGCCATCGGGGCCATCTTCCCCGAAGGCGACACAAAGGGGAAGCGGAGGGACGAGGCCCTCAGGGATTCGGCCTCCCGTTTCCCCAAGAAAAAGAAAAAGGGACGCCCAGGGAAGCAAGAGGCCCTCGGGGCCGATTTCATCATAGCCGCGGATCACAAGAATCTCCGAGGCCCCGGCAGGGCCCCCGGAGTATTCGACAATATGCTTAAGAAGCCCTGTCCTTACCACCAGGGCCCGGTGAAGCATACCCTTGAAGAATGCACCATGCTCCGACATTACTACGCCAAGCTCGGGCTCCCCAACGATGATGCCAAGAAGAAGTGCACAATGCCTTCATGATCTTCGGCGGGCCTTCAGCGTGCCTCACGACGCGTCAGCGAAAGAGAGAACGTCGGGAGGTCTTCTCGGTCGAGGTAGCCACTCCCCAGTACCTAAACTAGTCTTGGGAGGCGATCACCTTCGATCGGGAAGACCACCCCAACTATGTCCCAAACCCCGGGCAATACCCGCTCGTCATCGACCCGATCATCGGCAACACCCGGCTCACCAAAGTGCTGATGGACGGAGGCAGCGGCCTCAACATCCTCTACGCCAACACCGTGGAGCTCCTAGAGCTCGACCAGTCACGGCTCCGAGGTGGTGCCACGCCCTTCCACGGCGTTATGCCAGGGAAGCGCATGCGACCCCTCGGACGCATTGACTTGCCGGTCTGCTTCGGCACTCCCTCCAACTACCACAAGGAGATCCTCACCTTCGAAGTGGTTGGGTTCATGGGGACCTACCACGCCATCCTGGGGCGCCCGTGCTTCGCCAAATTCATGGCGGTCCCGAACTACACCTACCTCAAGCTCAAAATGCTAGGCCCCAACAGTGTCATCACCATCGAGTCCACGTACGAGCATGCATACGACTGCGACGTCGAATGCATCGAGAACGCCGAGTCTATCGTGGAGGCTGAAGCACTCATCGTCAACCTCGACCAACTCGGTAGCGAAATACCCGACTCCAAGCGCCGCGCCGGGACTTTCGAGCCCGCAGAGACCGTCAAGCTCGTCCCAGTCGACCCCAACTGCTCCAACGGCCGAACATTGAGGGTCAGTGCCACCCTCGATAGCAAATAGGAAGCCGTGCTCGTCGACTTTCTCCGCACGAATGCCGATATGTTCGCATGGAGTCCCTCAGACATGCCGGGCATACCAAGGGAGGTCGCCGAGCATGCCTTGGACATCCGGGCTGGCTCTAGACCGGTGAAGCAGCGCCTGTGCCGATTCGACGAGGAGAAGCGTAGGGCCATCGGCAAGGAGGTGCAGAAGTTGTTGGCGGTCGGATTCATCAAGGAAGTGTCCCATCCAGAGTGGTTAGCTAATCCTGTATTAGTTACAAAGAAGAATGGAAAATGGAGGATGTGTGTAGACTACACCGGTTTAAATAAAGCATGTCCAAAGGTTCCGTTTCCATTACCTCGAATCGATCAAATCGTTGATTCCACTGCAGGATACGAGACCCTATCTTTCCTTAATGCGTATTCCGGTTACCATCAAATCAAGATGAAAGAATCCGACCAGCTCGTGACTTCTTTCATCACCCCGTTCGGCATGTACTGCTATGTGACCATGCCATTCGGTCTTAGAAACGCAGGGGCCACATACCAGCGGTGCATGACCCAGGTCTTCAGCGAGCACATCGGGCAAACTGTTGAGGTTTACGGGGACGACATCGTGGTCAAGTCCAGAAAGGCCAGTGATCTCGTCGGCGACCTAGAGATCGCTTTCAAATGCCTTAGAGAAAAGGGTATCAAGCTTAATCCCGAGAAGTGTGTCTTCGGGGTCCCCCGAGGCATGCTCTTGGGGTTCATAGTTTCAGAGCGCGGCATCAAGGCCAACCCAGAGAAAGTCTCGGCTGTGACCAACATGGGGCCAATCCGAGACCTCAAGGGAGTGCAGAGAGTTATGGGATGCCTTGCGGCCCGGAGGCCGCTTCATCTGGCGCCGCCTCGACGAAAAAAGGTTTACCTCTCAGACTCTCTCTTGAGAAAGTCCGAATGCTTTTCTTGGACCCCTGAGGCCAAAGAAGCCCTCACCAAGCTCAAAGCCCTGCTCACCAACCCTCCCGTCCTGGAACCACCAACCAAGGGCGAGGCCCTCTTACTCTACGTCGCCTCAATGACCCAAGTAGTCAGCGCGGCCATAGTAGTCGAGAGGCAGGAAGAGGGGCACGCTCTACCCGTCCAACGACCGGTTTACTTCATTAGCGAAGGTACTTTCGAAACTAAGACACGCTACCCCACATCTAGAAGCTGATCTACGCCATAGTCTTGGCTCGGCGCAAGCTGCGTCACTACTTCGAATCCCACCCGGTGACCGTGGTGTCATCTTTCCCTCTGGGGAGATAATCCGAACCGGGAGGCCTCGGGTAGAATAGCCAAGTGAAATTTGTTAAACTCATGGGGAGGCCACATTTTTGCGCCTCGGAAAGCAATTAAATCAGTGTCTTAGTCGATTTTGTGGGTGAGTGGACTGACACCCGGTGCCACCTGCTCAAATCCAAGCATAATTTGGACCATATACTTTGATGGGTCTCTCGATGAAGACCAAGGCAGTGCTGGTCTGCTCTTCATCTCTCCCTTGGAGTGCATGTGCGTTACATAATTTGGCTCCACTTCACCGCCTCTAACAACGCAGCGAGTCGAGTCATGAAGCTCTCATCAATGGCTTGCGAGATCGCCATCGAGCTTGGAGTCTGGCGTCTCGGACGCATCGACGGGCGATTCACAGCTCATCATCGACCAAGTCATGAAGGACTCGAATTGTCATGACCCCAAAATGGAGGCGATCTTTGCATGGCCGGTACGTCGCCTTGAAGATAAGTTTGACAGTCTCAAACTCAACCACATTGCGCGGAAGTTCAACGAGGCCGCGGAGGAACTGGCAAAGATGGCATCGGCACGGGTCCCGGTCCCCCTAAACATATTCGCCAGAGACCTGCACAAGCCCTCGGTGGACTATGCCTCGGCGGCACAAGAGGGCCCACCGGTCGAGCCCACCACAGGGCCCGAGGCCCTTCTGTTACCGAGACCCCAGCGGCCGAGCCCGAAGCCATGGAAATCGATACAGGGCCTCTCGAGGACGACCAGGGGGTGAACTGGCGGGTCCCGCTCCTTGATCGCCTCGTTCGAGGAGTGCTTCCTGCGGACAGGACCGAGGCCCAATGGCTGGCGCGACGAGCCAAAAGTTACGTCATCAGCAACGGCGAGTTGTACAGACGAAGCCCATCTAGCGTCCTTCAACGATGCATCACCACCGAGGAAGGCCAAGCCCTGCTTTGGGACTTGCACGCGGAGCCCCACGGCACCATGTCGTGCCTCGGACGCTCGTTTAAACGCCTTCCGCCAAAGGGTTCTATTATTAACGGCGATTGCCGACGCCACTAAGCCGGTACGCCCTGCGAGGGAAGTCGAAGATATGCGCCGGCGAGCGCACCTCCCGGCTCAAGCCCTCCAAACCATCCCCATCACGTGGCCGTTCGCCGTGTGGGGACTGGACATGGTTGGGCCTCTGCAGAAAGCCCCCGGGGGCTACACCCACTTGTTGGTAGCTATTGACAAGTTCTCCAAATGGATCGAAGCTCGTCCGATCGCTCAAATCAAATCCAAGCAAGCGGTATTGTTCTTCACTGATATCATCCATAGGTTCGGGGTTCCAAACACCATCACACCGACAATGGGACACAATTCACCGGACATAAATTTCTGACGTTCTATGACGACCACCACATCCGTGTGGTCTGGTCATCCGTAGGACACCCTAGGACGAATGGCCAAGTAAAACGTGCCAACGGCATGATTCTTCAGGGCCTCAAGCCAAGGATATACAACCGGTTGAAGAAATTCGGCAAGAAATGGCTGGTCGAACTCCCGTCGGTCATTTGGAGCCTGAGGATTACACCAAGCCGAGCCATGGGGTTCACGCCATTCTTCCTGGTCTATGGAGCCGAGGCCATCCTCCCCACTGACTTGGAGTACGGCTCCCAAGGCTCAAGAGTGCTTACAATGAGCAAAGCAATCAAGACTACTCGCGAGGACTCCCTCGACCAACCGGAGGAAGCCGAGACGCTATGCGTTTGCTACATTCACCAAGTACCAAGGCAAGCCCCACGACGCTATCAAGCCCGGGCGATCCAAGCCGAGACACGAAGGTGGGCGACACAGTCTTTGAGCGAGGCAGAGCAACAAGGGCCGCCACAAGTTGACCCCACCTTTGGAAGGGCATTACACATCGTCAGCCAAGTGCTAAAAACAGGACCTACAAGGCGGCCAATGAGAAGGGTGAAATCTTCACCAACGCTTGGAACATAGAACAGCTACATCATTTCTACCCTTAAACTTCCAAGCATTGTATACATTTTTTCTTGAAATATATTAAAGAAGCGTTCTTTAGTTGTTCTAATTTTCGAGAAACCTCCCCTCCATCGACGGGGCATCGACGTTGCGATGACGCTATGAGCGAGGCTCGGCTCTGCCTCTGCAGAACCAAGCCTCCCTCAGGGGCTAGAAGCGGGGGAAACCCCCTAAGTCCCAGACACTATTTTTTAATCATTTTTTGAATAAATTTCCATGCCAAATCTCTCGCGTACTCTAACAGGTCGATCGTAAAAAATCTAAGGACCGAAAACGCGCCTCGAGTGCAAAAGGCCGGCCGGCAGTGAGGATCGCTTATGCCTGCAGGCTCTGGCAACTCCTCACCACCTTTTCGCGAGAGGCACCGTTCCAAGGAAGTTTTTTGCAAAGGACTTGTCTAGAAACAGGCAGGAGGGCGAGGTTTGGAAAAACAATATAAACCGATTAAAAAGCGACGACACGAAGTACTTCAAAGGCCTCGACAGCCACAAATGTCACGACACAACAATAACTCAATTCATTTACATGGCCCCCTTTGGCCCAGGTCAAGGCTCAGGGCCTCGTACATCGACGGCCGGCACGGAAGGAACCACCTCTTCTTCGAACAAGCTAGCCAACGTCATACCGGGGGCCTCAGCCGCCTCCATCAGCTTTGTGACCTCCTCATCGGCCTCCTCCTCATCATCAGGAAAGATGTAACCGTCACTGACGGCCTTGAGGTTGACGGCGTAGTGCGAGGAGACGACGACCAGGGCACGCTTGATGCCTGTATGCAACGCCCTCTGAAGTCGCTCCCACACTTGGCCACTCAACGCAGCGGTCAGGCGGATCGCCGAGAGAGCTACCTGATGAACCCCTCAACCTCCGTGGCCTCAGAGAAGGTACGAGCAGCCGCTCTGCAGGTAGCATCATGCTCCCCGGTCTCGGGCCGAAGGCCGCGCCAAGATCAAGGGTGAAGCCTCACCACCCGAGAAGCCTCTTTCTCCAACATCTGCGCTGTAATACACAAGACATGGTTAAGCAAGAAAGAAAAATAGGCTGAAACGGGCAAGCCCTCACTGGGACTCACCCTTGGTTTCTCTTTCCAATGCTAGACTTGACTGAGAGGCCTCGGCCCCCCCTTCAGATGTTGGACCTCGACACGAGAGGCCTCGGCCGCCGAGAAGCCTCCTTCTCCAGCTTTGTACCACAACTTTGAGGAGTTAGGGGCGAAACGCAAGAAAAACAAGTAAAATAAAGGGAGCAGAACTCACCCACGAACTTCCCTTCTAGGCCAAGGCATCGACTCCGGGAGGCCTCGGCCGCCTTTGAGGGCCTCGTCCCAGGCGCCCTTTGTTTACGCATGCTGCGCCTGCTCCTCACCTAATAGCAAGGCAGCGAGCCTTGGTAGAGACTTTTGCCTCTTCAGCCCGGGAAAGGAGGGCATCCCGCTCACATCGCCACCCGGTCAGCTCCTCCTCCAGCTCCTTGACTTCGCGCCGCCAAAGGAGTGACTGCTCCCGGCGCGTGGTCGCTTCGGCCTTCATATACTCTGCCTGACAAGGCGAGGTCCTCCGCCTCCACGCTCTGCACCGATTGAAGTTTGTTGGTGTTGGCGGAGCAGGTCCTTACGCTGCGAAAGCTGGTCCTAAATGTCCCTCTCGGACGGAGGAACAACGACTTCCCGAGGACCGGGCCTCGAGCTCCTAGATAGGTAGAAACAGGGTCATGCATTGTGAAAAGACTCGAGAACAAGATGACACCGCTACGAAAGAAGACACGTACACAGACGACGCGTTAGGCGGATCATCGTCCATGACAGAGACGGCGCCGTTAAGTGGATCGCACCGCCAGCCGGCAATAATGCTCGAAGGAGCTCCAGCGCCCCCCCTTGACCGCATCCTCGAGGGCGAATAGAGGCTCCCCCTCCGGGTCGTCCCGGCTCAGCCACGATACACACGGGTGATTCCACCCATGGGGCTCGGGTCGACCTGCCAGCGCAAGAAGCCGAGTTTCCCTACGCTGAAGCTTGGCCCAGGCTGCTCCAATGGCTGCAGCCACCTCGACATCTGCCGCCTCCTTCCCCTGGGAAGTACCATCACGACAGGTCGCTGAACCTCCACCTCCCGGGCGCTCTCCTGCGACGGCGGCAGGCCTTGGGCCAGGGGCGGCACCAAAGGTTGTCCCATCTCCATCTCCGAATCCCGGGCCACCAGGCCCACCGCGCTCGCCTCAACCATCTTGGCCTCAGACTCGTGGGCCTCGACAACTTGTGGCGTAGGCCCTTCCTCCTCCGTCTGCTCTGAGGCTGCCCCGGGAGCCCCATCCTGGGCGACCGGCCCCTCTAGGTCGGCCCGGGCTGATGCCGCACCATGCTGCACGGCGGGTTGCGCCTCTGCCGCCTGTTGAGCAGTGGGGCTGCCGCTCACTTTGAGTGCCTTGCGCGGCGCCAAGGCTGGCACCTCCACCTGACACTTCCGACTAAAGGCAAAACACCCACTTGGTCAGCATATGACCATGAAGCGAGCAGGAGACGATGCGAACGTCGCTGAAAAAACACTCACCTCGAGTGGGGTTCTGACGCGCTCGGACCGCTGCGACTCTCTGCAACGGCGGTGGCGGTGGCGGAGGCAACACGCCCCGGTATCCTTTGGTGCCCGGTGAGACCCTCGTCGGACTCCAGCACCCCTCGACCCTCTATGGGGGGCGGTTGTGTCGCCCCCACGCCGCTGCTCCACCACTACCGGTGAGCCCACCGGGCTGACCGCTTCCGAGTGCACGTAGCTCGGGCATATCTGGCCGGACGTGGGGTGAGCGATTGCCGGACCCTCGAGGCACCATCTCCTCCTCCCACAGAAACGCCTGGGCTGCTTTCTGGCCGATGCCCCGGCGCGCTGTCTCCCTGACATCGGGGAGATGGTCCGAGGGACCTCGCCCCTCTCGATCCCGTCATCTTCGTCCAAAGAATCCTCAAATAGCGCAGTGATGACAGAGACAACTCCACCGGGAGACCGTCCCGCTTTTAGCCCAGTGACGCGTGTCTCCAGCGCTTCACGCTCGAGTATCTTTTTATTGTGCCTTGCCTCCTTGGCGTCCTTCTTCTTGTTCTACACCTCGGCATGTGCTTGGTTCGCCGCCTGCCGCCTTGCGTCCCCTCGAGGCAGGGAAAGGGAGTCTCACATCCCTCATCCCTATAGGAACGGTGAACGCAAGTGAGAAGCGGGAAAATGGTGAGGAACGAGGAGGCCTCGGAGCTGCGGTTGCTATGCGTGACTTACCGTGGAGAGATACCCCTGCGATGGGAGCATGACGATGTGGGTCAGACCATCGCTCTTCGGGCCTCCCATCCACCGCCTCCCTCACCGATGTAGAACCACCTCATCAGAAGGGCGGCGGCGGTATATCCGGATGCCCTCGATTGGCTCATCCGGTCTCATATCGAAAGCGCCGCCACGCAGATCATCCGCAAAGCAGCCTCGCCGGTGGAAGGCCACCACGACCCATTACCGCCATAAAGGCGGCTCATTGCGTCTCCAAGCCCCTCTAGGGGTGGTCTGCAGCCAATGCTCCTCCCTCGGGACACCATACCTCCACTTCTTCGGACGGTCCTCCACGATCCGCCCGTGTAGGGGGGAAGTCCGTCGTCGTCGTTGGGCGGAGGTAGAACCACCGTGTACCAGCGGTGATTGGTCACGCGAGCAGGGCCGGATGTAAAGGTGTCAGCCGGTCTTTATGCGACTGAGAGTGCACCGCATGACCCTCATCATCTTCCTTGTACCCACGGCTTGGTGGTATGCCCCGCCGGAAGAGATGGAGCCACAGCTCCCCAATGATGGGCGATCCCCAGATACCCTCGCAGATGACGGCGATGAAAATAGCCACCCACATAATGGAGTTGGGGTTGAAGTTGTGTAGCTCCACCCAGGCGTGTCTGGGGAGCACCCGCATGAATGGTAGAGGTCCGTGACACGACGAGAACCACGCTTCGTGGAAAGATACGAAGCTCATAATGTACCTTCGCATGGC
>CAJGYO010000550.1:0-40175 GCA_904845875.1 Miscanthus lutarioriparius
GGCATACACTTTAGTAGATGAATCGCCATTACTGTCTTTGGTACTGTCTTCTGAGATCTTGTAAAGCTTTCCATGCATGATGTATTGATAATCGTCAGCAAGCGTTTTTCTTCCAGCCTGCATGAAAGGAATGGCATCATGTTGTTTACCCAATAAAACTATGCCTAGTGGAAGACAAGTCCAAGAGAAAAATGAAAAATATCATGGCACCTCAAACACATTCGGATCTGTATTCCCATCACAAAAGTTTTATAATGTCAAGATCAAGCTACTCCCTCCGTTTTTTTTAAATGTCGTATTAGGTTTGTCCTAAGTCAAACATTCCTAACTTTGATCATCAATTTAAAAAAATCCATGTAGTTTCACAACATGTGAACTATATACTGTTAAAGTATTTCTCATACAAGTGAATCTAAAAACATATACATATCTTATATACATTTTTTTTTTAAATATTGATGGTCAAAGATAGAAATATTTGACATAGGACAAAACCATACAACATGTAAAAAAACGAGGGACGGAGAGAGTATGAGACCAATTAGGTGTGTCACCTGTGTGTAGTAGCCAGTGTCTGTTGATCCATCCAGGTTCAGAGTGAGAGCTAAAACCATGTTGAATGTGTCACCAACAAGCATTGGATAGACCTCAGTAGCAACATCCAGCTGCATGTACATTTCGTTCTCGCTATAAGCTTCAATTCGAGTGACTGTCGATGGGCATTATTAAAAGAAAAACAACATTAGATCATCTGATATTTGCAGCAAGATAAAGCAGAAATCTGAATAATCGTGCTTCGAGCACTCAAAGAACTGCATAATGCAGAGCAAAGTATCCAATTGCTAGCAAACAATTTACAGGGCAGCTACGCAGTTTCAGAAGAGGAAAACACATCCTGTTATCTGTTGCAGTAGTGGATTCAATTTTGCTGTGGAAAAGTCAGATAAATTACCTTTGTCGAACTTCTTGCCATCAGGATCGAGCCTGATCACCTTGAATTTATCTTTGAAGAGGTGCTCGGCCATTTTTCCTGCAAATGATAGATAGCAATAGATCAGCACGCTTGGATGTGTCAAAAAGGTCCAAAAGTTCCCCGGGGGCAAAACGTGCGAACCAACGGAGAACAAAGATATAAGTTCCCCGGGGGCAAAACTTGCGAAGCAACGGATATCGAAGGGAGCAAAGATATGAGATTGCATTCGATGCGGCAGCCTATTGGGTTCTGGGGGGGGTTTACCGCCGAAGAACCCGAGGTTTAGGGTTTAGTTGGGCAATTTCTACGGCGAGGTGATTCATCGACCGTGCGCGCCGAACGACGTAACCAAACCGCGCGGGGATTGGATTGGTAGGGCGGCATGACACCGCACACGAATACCATAACGAACAAGGAATCTGTCCCCTAAAACCAGGGGCGGAACCAGCAGTATAAAGCATTAGGGTTTGGGGTGCTCGGCTTCGCACAGGAGGAAGGGGGAGAGAGGGGGGGCGGGCATACCTGGCGGGTGCTCGTCGCCGGCGCCGACCTGGCGAAGGTGGCGGCGCTCGCCCAGTCGTCGCCGCACGGCCGCAGCAAGGAAAGAAAGGCAGGAGAGAGAGAGAGAGGCGCGCCGGAGAAAGAAGAGGGACCCACGCGGACTAGTCAGGGACGTGCTTTGCTTATCCATCGTTCCTTTGGATCCGACGCGTCTCATGAATCGTCCGTTGCTGGGCTCTAATAGGCCCAAGCAAGTCGGACAATTCTGCTCATTTTGCAACGTCGTCTCAGACAGAGAAATTGACAGTGAGGGCGTCTCTTGCCTCGTCATCACCCATTTATCTAAATTTAAAAGCATAGTTAAATAAACTTACATAAAATAAAAAGAAGCTTAATCTAGGCCCCGTTTAGTTGAGAGAACCTGTTTTGGTTTATTGAGAGAATTGGGAAAACAGTTCCAAACGGGATATCAGCGCTGAGAATCAGATCAGAATCGTTTTACACTTCCTTCACTTAGTTTAGAACTTTGCGATTTTGCTGCAGGGCCTATCTTAATTTAGGTACCGTTTGGATCCATAAGGATTCTAAGAATTCAGATTAAAGAAAACTCAAAATCATAAAATCCCGTCCAAACACCTTAGGATTACAGAAGATTCTACTTGAAGAAACATCATATTTTTTTTTTATTTGTTCGCTTATAATCTACGACTTAAACAGTATTTTTCTTTCGTACCAAACCAAGCTAGTTAGCAGCCAATTCAGCCGAATTTATAAGCCAATTCAGCCCAACCGAACAGACCGATGGTGCTTCATGCTGTAGACACTGTGGATGGTCATGGCCTAACGAAACGACGGTATTGGCGGTCACATCAGGGTTGGTGGAGTGACTCGTGGTCCTGCCCTGGGCGCCCTGCTGCTATATAATGTCCGTCACGTGAAGTGGGGAAGTAGCCCACGACGGGCATGTGCGCCTGTGCGGCGACGGAAAGGAAAAGGAGCCCCCGTACGGTGGTGTTGAGTGGAGAGGGCTACTGCCACTGGAGACGCAGTGCCTGTCGTGTCGTCGGCAGCAGCAACACTGCAACAGCAGAGGGCCATGGGTTTCTGGTCCTTCCTATACGGAGTAGTTCCTCCTCCAGCGACCCACGGACAATTTTGTTGGCGTAATAAAAAGGTCCAGTTCCAAAAAATTTTACCAAATTTTCCAGATTACTCGTTACATCGAATCTTTGACGCATGAAGCATTAAATATAAATAAAAAATAAAACTAATTACACAGTTTAGATGAAATTCATGAGACGAATCATTTAAACCTAATTAGATTATGATTGGACACTAATTACCAAATAACAATAAAAAATGCTACAATACATTTTGCAAAAATTTTCGTCATCTAAACAGGCCCCAACATTAGAAGGAAAAAAAATTGGTACCAAATTTTGGCTCATCACTTTCTCCCAATCAATTTATCTCACTAGTCTACGTACAAGAGTCTCGATCGATTTTACTAAAAGTAGGAGTACGTGACGAGTATTAGTCATGTCTGTGACTCAAACTCACGTCTATGCTCATACCAAGCATCTACCCTATTAATACACCAAATTTTCTTCACTTGGTCCACCTAGAAAAGCGTCCCATATTGAGATGACCATCCTAAATGCACCCCAAAAATTGTACACACAAAACAAACCACATCCGAATCAACCGCCCAGATCTGTCTTCAATATTCTCTCTCATTACTCACGCACGATCCAACGATCAGCATATTTTGTATGGTATTCCTCCTCCCCCTCCATGCGTCGCGGAAAAAGGAATATTGACGCGAGAAAAATTGACGCACGAGAAATCCGCGGCTCTTTCCACGCGGAGTCCGCCCGCCGATCTCCGCCCCGCACCCACGAAGCCTCGCTTGCAAGACGTCTGCGCTGCCAGTTGTGCCGTTCCGCGTTCTCAATTCCCGTAAGGCATAAGCCGTAATCCGTAGTGATCCCGGTGGGTGGCCGCATAAACGAAGCGGCTGCTGCGGTCCCTCTCGATCCCCTCAAGGCGACGACTCCCTGCCGCCCGGTGGTAAGTGATTTGAGTTCATCAATATTCAGTTATAGGGCTGGCGGTGTTTGTTTGATCTCATCTCGACAACTTCAATTTTCTATTCGACCTTGCAATCCAATCCGTGACAGTACAGGCATCAAGCGACCAAAGCCAATAGTTGATCCATTAATTTAATTATTTAATTCATCAAGCCACATAGGAACAGGCCGTAGGCTACAGGTAATTTTTTCTAAACTCCATATTACCGTGATAGACTGATAGGGTTCTAATTTTCTAATTCAATATACTTTTTGAACATGTTAGATGTTGCCTAAGTAACATTTGTTTGGTGCTCGAAAAAGAAAAAAAAGAAAACCGGAAGTTCAGTTCATAGAATCGCAAAAAGGGTGTCATATTAAAACATTAGATTGCCAGGCCTTTAGTTCCTAGTCGCGACCACCGCCGCCAGTACTCCTCGTCAGTGGAACCAGCAACAAACCCCAACCAAGAGGACTAACCTGGCAGCGGCGTGCCGTCAACAACGTTGTCGTCGTCAACGGCAAGGCGTGGTCGTACCTCGCGGCGACGCCGCTACTACGGCTTTTGCATCCTCATCGCCAAAGAACGCGCGCATCTACCACTGTCGTCAAAGACGCCCCCGGGCGACCAGCGACAAGGCTTTGTCCACCGCCGTGATGAAGGACGTGATCGAGGTCGGCAACACCACGGAGACGGACACCTCGACCATGCCGGCGACTTGTACATGTTATTAGTATTTCCATCGATCTCCGCCTTATCATTTAAATGCAACTGAATGCCCGATTAGATTGCCATTTGCAACTGAATGCACGATTGGTGAATTCCTCTAAATCTTTGTACTTGTCAATTTAAACTATGTTTGGTTCCTACCTTTATTAAATTTAATCTATGTTTAATTATGCTAATCTTTTAAATTTAAGTACATTATTTAATATTGCTTTGATCATATTAAGATAATGTCGAAATAGTAGAGGTGAGGCAACAATCGAAGCCTCTAGCCAAGAAAAGCGAGAACAAAGAGAATGCCGAAATAGTAGTTCCGCCATCCTCGCCCAAAGCTGAAAAGTTTCCGACACCAGATAACTCAGGTGAATTACTCTAAATACTTTTACTTGTAATAAATTTATAAGCTATGTTCGATTAGTACTTTTAGTAAATTTATTTAAGCTATGTATGATTAGTCATCATTGCAACCTCATAGATTTGGTCTCCCAAATTATTATTTATTATTAAATAATACTTTGTTCATCTGTAGAGATTAAAAAGTATATAGAGAGTGAGTCAAGAATTGTAGCCTCTAGCCAAGAAACGTTGGACAACAACAACGCCGAAATAATAGTTCGGCCATCCTCACCCGAAGGTCAGAAATATCCGAGCCTTTAATAATAATTTCACCCATTTCCTCGTTTATGATGAACCTCACTGATCAGTCCGTACAACTCGCAGATTGGCTACACAAAAATGATGCATATATTCCCATGTGTACAGTGAAATGTATGGTCCGTATTGATGCATTGCCTACTTCTGATGAGCCAAATTAGCACAACATCATCATGCTACTTTTCAATATGAAATAAGGCATTTATTTAGATGCTAATGTACTAGAGTGGATCTATATTGATGTAGATGTCGATCAAGAAAGATGCGAAGACAAGAAGCGGAAGCGTGCTCATGAGGATGACGTACACAACGAACTCTTAAGCAACACAAATCTCCTCTCATATTTTGTCCGAGTGGGCCATTGCGTACAAAATGTACAAATATGGAATCTTAAACTGATATTATATATTGCATCTGCAGATCATTATTAGGGAGGAAGCGAGAGAAGTACAGGTCAACGACGATGCTGTACAAACGCCAGTACTACAAAAGGCACAACATATGATGCGTGCTGACGATGGTGTGACGGCGTTGCCTCGGTATAATAAGCCAAAGAAATCAAACAATGCACAAATCATGACTCAAGGTAAGCCACCATTAATTGAAACTTACTTCTTTAATTTAAATAATTAATTACTTATTACTAATAATAATATAAAATGATACATCTGCAGATTATGTGTCTACGAAACAAGATGATGAGGTAATTGAATACATGAAAGGAAAAAGTATAGATCATAAACTCGTCAGAATCAATGATGCTTGGGGATGCAGGGATGACCTAGATTGCCTTTTTAAGTCGAATGAGCAGGTCAATGGCTCGGTAAGCATGTTTAACACTGCTTCTGCATTACATAGTGTCCATACAAACTATCTGCCAATCTTTTAATGACAAATTAAAAACTTGCAGGTCATAAGTTTGTATATTGAATTGATGCGGCATGAAGAACACCTACTTCATAGAGATGGTGGAGATGTATATTTGGAAAATTCAATGGTTTCTCAAATGCTATGAATTGACGGGAAGAAAGAAGAGAGGGATTTGAGCTATAATAGAGATGAAGTGGTTCAAACAAGGGCACACAATTATTTAAATGATGATATGGTAAGCTTTACCATAATACTTGACATATGCTAATTTTTTACCCTTTCAAATCTAGAGAAATAATTTAGATAACTCTCTAATACTGCAGGTGTTCCTTCCAATCAATATTGAAAAGTTTCATTGGTACCTGGGTATTGTGAACACTTCTTTAGGCCAGATACATGTTTTGGACTCTTTTGGAGATAATATGACAAACTTTGAAGATCTCTGGTATATGGTACGTCTAAATAATTGGTATACACATTTATTTATTTAAAATTCTTCCGTACCTGTTCTGTTTCTTAATTAGCCTTGGTGTTTTGATCATACCAGCTCTTAGGAATGGAAAGACTAATAAAATATGCAATGGGGCTTACAAAACTAGACCAAAGTAAATGGAAACACGGTACCAATATGACATCTTGGCCAATGAAACATAAGATCAAGGTCCCAATGCAAACAGATGGGTAAAATATCTTTATGTTTTGTATATATGTCATTGCCTAACCATTATCTGTATGCCTCATATTTGATTGTTTGGAATATTGCCCAGCTATAGTTGTGGTATATGGCTTCTTAATTATATGGAGTATTGGACTGGAAGTACTTTATCTGACCATGTAACCCAGGTACTTACTTAAGAATCTACTTCTAATACATATCAGTTATTTTTTAATTGGTTAGCATATAAGCAATTACTGTTTACAGGAAGATATAAGTAACTTCAAGTTCAAGCTACCTGCGATCTTATATAACTCGCTGTTAAATGAAATAAGAGGGTTACTAGATAAAGAGCAAAAGACTAAGACCGGCGATGACCTAGATGAACTTGTCGAGAGCTCGACGACCTCGATATTTTGATGTCGGGTAACACGAAGTTGACAAGGGCGCTAAAGTGGACAAACAGAGAAGACCTATTGACGATAATTTGCGGGTTGTTCCACTTGATCGCCGATGATGAGACTTTAGAGTAAGTCATGCATTCTAAAGTACAACGTACTGTTCTAATATAGATATTGCCTTTGTCCATTCTAGATTGCTACAGCAAGTAATTTGTTCCTTGTCCTTGTTTTCAGGAAAGAGTGGATACGAAGTACACGACCATATCCAATTTCTTTAAGTCTTAGACAAATTATAAATATTTTAGATAATGATAGACAATTTGGAACATGAAACCTTTAATATGGCTATTCGGATGGTCGCGTGCAACCAAGACAAAGCAGAAGAAACAAATATTCCACTACATGGATCTCAAATTTCTTTGCAAGTTGATATATATAAATCATTCTAAAAGATTGTTTATACATGTCATACTTAAATTATGTAATTGTATAATTATCAGGAAATAACTCATTTTGGACGAGATCCACGATGTTGTCCCAAGATTGACAAGGCATACCAAGATCAATTAAAAAAGTATTTGAGTCTTTGGCCGGAAAAGCGAAGACGACATTAAAGAATGTAGCAATGTAAGTTGTGTTTTGTGTATTACTTTAAAACCTTTTAAATTATTTACCACTTACAGTCTGTGTGTTTGTTTATAGATTCTACTACCATATTATCAAGATGGTCTATACACTTTATTCATAATCGACATGCAAAAAATAATCGTGCATATTATGGATCCACTTCAAGATCATGTATGCTTGAAGGGTTATGATCATAGAGATTCATATATACCTACATTACACACTATTGCTAGAAGGTTCAATCTTGCCATAGGATTGTTAAATTATAAGATGAACGACAATATTTATCACTGGAAGCGAGAATACCCTACGTGTGTAACAAAGGTTACACATAATAAACAATGGTAATCTCTTGTAATATATTTCAACTTTCATATTACAAAAATAGTTATTTGATCTATGTACATCAAATAAACAATTGATCTTCTGCAGGAATTTGGGAGGCTTTCTTGTATACAGTTTCATGAAGTCATGGGATGGCATAAGATTGCCACTGATCAACAATGTAAGCATGTATAGTACATAACTAAGTTTCATAAACTACATTGAAAAATAATAACTTATTTATTGTTATCTGCCATGCACAGCTACCAACTTCGTTGAGGAGGGAATTTTTGGCCGATATTTTGACGAGTAATGCAAAAGAATGTAGCGACAACATCCCTGATAATCTGCAATACATGATTAAGGAGTTAGGTAGAATCTAACTTTACAATGTGCACTTATATGAAAAATGTTCCCAAATTATATATAGACTCAAATACAATTGTTGTGTAATAGTAATATTATGAAGAATAAATTGGTTATAAATATGAGCATCCCAAGATTAAAACCATAGCGTTAGCACGGGTATTATACTAGTTTTGTACCAAGGAGCCAGAGCCTGGAGACGTGGTTTCTCATCTCTCTCCTCACAAATTATTACAAGACTGCCACCAAATGCGTTTTTGTCAAACACTTTCCAAAAACGACTTCGGCTTCATTAAAAAAAAGCCCACTTGCTTACTTTACTAATAGTAATCCAGAGTCGGCGCATCAGTTCCTTGGCCATCACGGTTCAAGCTACTCGTGGTTGTGGCGTGTGCTTGATACCCTTTGCGATTGGGACCATTTAATATGTATACGTACCAAGAAAAATGACTAATCTAATACATGCACTAACAACTACTGCCACTAATCACGTTCTGGTATCTTTTTTAAGGAAAAAAAATCATATTTTGATCCGAACAGCAGGCAAATGACGCGTTGCTCGCCAAGTCAACTCACTCGGCGGCGCATCGGTTTTGATCAGCAGACTGACGACTGACCAAACTTGAGCACAGTCAGTTTTGCTGCCACCATCGTCGCCGAATTATTGGCAAGCGCAAAGTCGGTTCCGACAAGCTACATATTCGCGCGAAATGGCACGGATGCTTCAAACCATATGCGATTGCGGGGAACTCGCATTCACCATTGATACAGTCACGTCACTGCCAGAGGAAGGAAGGCCTGAGCTTTGCAAGCTCCGACACATGAAGACGGTAGCTCTGAGCTGGAGCTCCCTGGGCTCGCTCGTAGCCACGGCCGTGGTGGTGCGCTCGGCGGTGCGCGACGTGCTCCCGCCGGAGGCGCACGGCGCACTGCGGGCGCTCCTGGCGCGCGCCGCGGCCGCCTTCGCCCAGCCGCCCGACACCATCGTGGTGCACGAGACGGACGACAACGGCGTGCCCAACGAGCTCTATGGCGCGGCGCAGCTCTACCTCGCGTCGGCGCCAGCGCTGCACCTCCACAAGGCGCACGGCGCGAGCGACATCGTGGCGTCGCTGCCGGACTACCACACTGCGTGGGACACGTTCCGCGGGGTCCGCGTCCTGTGGGCGTCGCGGCGCGTGGAGTCGAACGGCGCCTACTCCCTGTCCGGGTTCTTCGGCGGCAGCGGCGGCGGCTGGTCGGGTGGGTTCAGTTACCCGGTCGCGGCGGCGGCAGCGGCGGCGGCGGCGGCGGGCAGCAGCAGCGATGCCTGGTCCTCCAGTTCCCGCGCGGCCACCACGACGTCATGCGCGACGTGTACATCCCCCACGTCCTGGACGTGCCAGCGAGGCTGCGGCTCCAGATGCGGGAGCGGAAGCTCTACACCAACAGCGGCAACGGTGGCGGCCGCGGCGGCTTCGGTTCGGATGCGCACCAGACGCTGTGGTCGTCGCACCCATTCGCGCACCCGTCCACGTTCGACACACTCGCCATCGACCCGGCGCTCCGCGACGACATCCGCGCGGACCTCCTCCGCTGCGTGCGGCGGCGGGAGCACTACGCGCGCCGGACGCGCCTGGAAGTGCGGGTACCTGCTCCACAGCCCGCCGGGCACGAGCAAGACCAGCCTCATCACGGCCATCGCCAACCTCCTCGAGTTCGACATCTACGACCTGGAGCTCACCACGGTGCAGTCCAACACCGACCTCCGGAGGCTGCTCGCCTGCACCCGCCCCAAGTCGCTGATCGTCGTCGACGACATCGACTGCTCCCTCGGCTTCCTCGACCGGACGAGGACCGACGATTATTAGATTGATTTTCACCAAGTTGGCGCAACGGCTAATTTGGCCCTTTGATCTATGTCCTGATGGGCGACGTCCAACTCAATCATGGTTGATGGGTCCCCGTCGCGCAGCGCTATAAAGAGAAAGGTGGGGGCCAAGACACTTGGTACGAGGTTCACCGCAGCTGCCACAAACCCCACCTATATTCGTAACCCTAATCCGATCTAAAGGACGGCGCTGAAGCGGCGGGAAGTCCACTGCCTTCGCCGTCGCCACTGGACCACGGCGCCACCGGGATTGTGGCTGCCTCCTCGACTCCGACATACCGGCGTCCTCTTCGACTCCATCATCATGGCCTCTTCCTCCGCCACGCCCATGGATGGTCAGCTACCACCGCACCTCTCTCTGTTTCTCTCTAGTTCCTCGTCATAGTTCATGTTCTAGGACTTTTTATCCCGAATAGAAGAGGTTCCACCCACTAATCTACACCTAGTCGATCCACTAAATTTAACAATGGTATCAGTTGAGACTATTCTAGGCGTAGATCTAGGCTTTGGGTTAGAAATTAGGAGATGAGTTCAACTTCAAGATTCGAAACCCTAACCCTAACCCTAAGGAAGAAAACGGAGAAAAGGGGAGCTCACCAAGGCTCCTCCGCCTCTGCAACCATCGCCGCCGCGCGGGAAGTAGACCGCACCGCCGCTTCGCCGGCGCGCGGGAAGGGAGCCGTCGGAGGGCGCCGCCTCGCCGCCGCGTGGATCTGTAACACCCTCGGTGTTACACTGTATAGTCTTTTGCTAAAACCCTGCATGAGCATTATATTTATGTGTGAATGTATGTAATATAGGGTGTAAAGCAATGCACGTAACTTAAAAAGATCAATGTAAACGCGAAACGAAAATTACATTCCATGTCGTGTTATATCACTTAGGGTTTTAAACGAATTTTTATTGAACGAAAATACTATAGAATGCATATACGGAACTTTAATAGGGTTTGTAGTACAAGTTTCGTAGGTGGCGGTGAAATACTTGCGGTCGAGAACGGGACTCACTAGCTAGCATACTTAATAGCTTGGAAATCGAATTCGACGCGAAACCGATCAAGCCTTAGTCAAAATTCTTAAGTTAGAAAATGATTTGACGAGGCTAAGTTTGGGAATTTTTGTAGGAGGATCGGGTTAAGGAGTGTTGGGGTATTAGGGTTTGTTTTAGTAGCTTAACATGCCTTCTCGGGTATAGAATATGTGGTTTAGCAATGGGATCATTGAGTTGGATTTTTGGGACGCTTTAAAAAACGTGCAAGGCACGTTCCCGTCCAGCTTCAGTGTAACACCCTAGGTGTTTGTCACCAGTTAAGCAATGGGTTTGAACTCAAACATGGCATGTTAAGTGGTGATGAAGGTGTCAAGATCAAATCTACAACAGTGAGCTCCAACTTAAACTTGGACAACACACCTTTACTTACAATGTGTACCCTTGTTAAGATTATGCAAGAGTAATGTTAAACATGCTCATTACATGTACATTACATCAACATGCATCCATCCTGATCAGTGGAAAAGTTTTGTAAAGTTTGGAATCAAAAAGTCACATGAAATGATAAGTTATAATCTTTCTTGGATTGCTTTATTAAGTGAATGGAATTATAGATCATCAACCAAACCTTGCAACCTTGTCCAAATGACTCTAGATGAACTCTACAACAAAAGTCATGAAAGGTTCATGTTGGGCAAATGTCAAGAAAATGCATCAATCGGTCTAAAACTCATATTTAAGCGTTACCGCGATGCTATTTTGACTTGGTTTGAACTATGGCTTAGAGGGTTTGCATGGCAGTGGAACCTAAACAAAACTTTTAAGTTTGAGTGGTGTAGAACAAACTTTGTTTAATGATCAAGAGCTAGATCAGCTTTGAAGCAAGACTAACCGAAGCCCAAAGATTGAACTCAGTGCTGTTTTGAAACCTCGAAAATCGGCTAAGTCTGGGATGACTGAAATTCATGTTTGAGTTTTCGTGTACCCCACTTTGAAACCTTCTATCTCCCAAACCAGGCCTAATTAGACTTTGAAGCTTTAATAAAAGTTGGAGTTTGTATGTAGATATACAACTTTTATTAATAGAGTTTTTGCTAACTCGTCGTGGTTTAGGAGGTATGGAGGCACGAAGTATGGGTTTCAGTGGTATGTTTGAGGTAGAATTGAAAATTTGAAATTGATAAGCAGTCTTCGACACTGCAGTACAGAGTCTGCAGTCAGCGTGTGTTGCACTCGCCGCTTATTTGCTTGCATGGCCGCCACTCGCCTCTGCCTGCTCAAGTAAAGGACCGGCACCCTGCCCTCTCCACTCTCTGTCTCTCCCTTTTTCATTCCTTCTCCTGCTCCCTCTCCAAGCCGGCACCACGCCACTGCTGCTGGAGCTCTGTAGCCACCATTGCCGAGCGGCAAAGCTCTAGCGCCGCCGTTCCCGTTGCGCCGGTCCTCCTCCGCTTGCTTGGACCTCGTCCCGCCTATCCCACCACCACCAAGCACACGTGGTGTGCCTCTCCTTCAGCGCCCCAGCTGCCAGACATGGCGACCATTGTCTCCGCGATGCATCTGACGACGCCATGGCCAAGCCGGGCTCTGGTCATTGTGGCCGTCTTTGTGCCCTTGGCCAGCCACGTGGGCTCCCCTTGAGTGTGCGACGCCCCTAGCACCGCCATTCGCCCCTAGCACCGCCATATTCGCCCCTAGCACCGCCATTCGCTTCAAAGACCGCCTCGGCCGGCCGAAGCATGAGCCCCTACGAGCTCGCCTCGCTCTCGCCATCGTAAGGATGAAGATGAAGGACGTCGCGCTCAAATAAGGGAAAAGGGAAGGATCTTGCCGGGAAGTTGTGACTCATGTGAATAGTGCTTAGGAGGACCTCTTCATTTGACGTTTGAGTTCTATTTTCATGAGGACCCCGATGCAAGATTTACATTGCTTTTCTTTGATTTTGGCAGATTTGAATGATGAACTTTGAAAATTCATAGTAATTAGTATAAAAATTGTAAAATAGTAAATGAGGACTTTTTGGAATCCTTGTGAAATTGTCTATGCATTAGATCTATAATATGGCATGTTTTAATTTAAATATTTTGCTGTAAAAATAGATTTGTGCAGTAAGGTTGTAATGCTAGTTGAATTTGTTATTTTCCATAACTGTAGATCTAGGACTCCAAATGAAGTGAAAATTTTGTGGCATGCTACTAATGTGATAGTTGATGTGTGGTAAAAATTTCATGAGTATTGGATGAAGTATGAGTGAGTTATTGGTTTATCTCGCTCTCACATGATTTCTTGCAATAGCAAATTGTCTTTTTCGTAGAGGCAGCTATACTTATTAAAATAGTATGAAATTTGTACAGTAGACTATTTAGAGGATATGTGAGATACTGTAATTTTTGTAGAATTTATTGTGCATTTTTTGTATATGTTCATAAATACACCATGATGTCTAAATAAATTAAGAAATGCTTTAAGAAAATTTATTTAGAGGTGAGCACCATGCTTTCTGGTGTTCTTTAGTCATGTGTGGAATGTTGGTAAGGTTGGTTTTGCCCAATTATGTGTTTGCAACATAAGTTAATAATTATTTTCATACCGATTTGGTTTATGGACAGATCTAGAAACTTAGCAAAGTTCTTTATGATAATGTGCTTTGTTGTGAAACTTGTTTATACAAAAGTTATAGATAATTCATGTATCTAGCTTCTGTTAAAATTTGGTGTCATTTGACCAAGTAGTTTAAGAGTTACAGCTGTTTAAAGTTGGGTTACAGAATTGATTGCTCTTTGTCTTGTTTAGACCAGTTTCTATAAATATATAATTTTGACCCACTTAACTTGTGAATCATGCTGTGATGGTTATAGATGAAATGTAGAGAATTTCATAAGCTTTCCTAAATGTCTTGTTTTATGGCTATTGGATTTGTATAACTCTAGTTATGATCCAAACATGAAGCTGTTGTTTCCAGTCCAGAAATAGACATATGCTAGTTGTGGTTGTTTACTCCATGTGTTGCTAAGTGTGGCTTATGCCCTTGTTGATGGTTAAGTTATGATACTTGTGACCTTGTTAAACTTGTGTCATGCTTGATGTGCTTGCTCTCTATAGTTAGTTGTGTGATGTTAGTTAAATAGCTATTGGTGTCTATGTCTTGCATAATCTTGTGTTTGTCTTGAATGCTTATGTGATGCATCTTGTATTACCATTCTTCATATTCATGCACTTGCATCTTGCATCTCATCTAGGTGCGCTAGATGAACCACGTGAAGGACGTGATGTTGGAGCCGAACCCGAAGACGGTGTATGGTGGACCTATCCCGAAGGTGGAAGGACTGGACAAGTGCTAGGACGGGAGATGCTCACTTAGCGAGTGTCGTCTAACTAGCACTGACTCAGTGTGGGATCCCAGGCAAGCCCCGGAGTATTCTAAGTCTCCTACCTTATAAAAGCAATTCTTTCTATATATGAGTTTATATATTGTTGCATTAAGTTGTAGGAGTTGATTGAAATCGTTGATGCATTTATTACTATCCTTGCCTACCTTATTACCTTTTTACCCTGTTAGGTCGGGATCGAATAACTGCTTAGCCTTGCTTAAACCAGTAGCGATCGGTGATTTCCGGTCACCTACATTTATAGGTGGTTACTGGAAGAATTTATCTATGGAAAGAATGATATCCTGGAATTAACCATGTGTGATGGATAATTGGAGACCGGACATAAAAGTTGGAGGCAACCAGACAGGGTTCTAGGGTGCTGTTAGTTTTCCGTCTGTGTCGATTAAGGACCGATCGTTGCTCGTCCCTCTTGTCATGTTGAACGTATGCCTCACATTTTGCTAGCCAAATAAAGTACCTTTCGACCATAAAGCTAGTGACCCTATTCGAGCCGGGATAAACTCGGATTGGCAGACTGGTGCTGAAGGGGGTATGACAGGGACGCGAAGAATGAGCCCAAGGTGCGTCCTGGCTGTCGGGCTGTCCCTGGGTAGTGCAGTCCATGACTGTTATCCCACGGCTACTTGGAAAGTGTCATTGGTGATCTGTAGCTCACTTGATCGATGAGTGTGGTTTGTGTGAGGAATAAATCACCAGCTGGTTAGGAATCGATTCGAATCGCCATCGCTCTTGGATAGTGAGCACTTGACTCGAGCTACAACATCATAGTAATTATGATTTACTCTGATGATTATCTGGATGGTATGGGATATGCTAAATCTAAGTTGGTAATTGGATGTTATTGGTTAATCAAGTGATTGCTATAGTATAGGTGCTTACCTAGATGGATAGGTCATAATAAAGATGATGCAAAGTACTTAAAATGGTTTCTTCATGATAGCTTATGCTTTTCACAAACGAGACAGCTAGCCCACTAAAGAAAGCCTTGCATAATCCTTGGTGTCATTTGTTTTGGTTTCCGACGGATAAGTCTAGCTGAGTACATTCGAGTACTCAGGGTTTATCCCACCATGTTGCAGGTGAAGTTCTTGGCCTGCGGAAGATGGTGGCTAACCGCCGGTGGGCTCGGTGACTCTATATTTACTTCTCACCTATATGCTTTTATCAGAGAATGTCACTTATGCTAGCAATGTATTTGGAACTTATATTAATGTAATCATTTGAAAGCTATGTTGTTTTCTCTAATTGGTTTTAAAACCCAAACTTGTACTATTATTTGTGAACCCAATTGTAATATTATTTCCGCTGCAACTTTGCATATGTGATGTGTATTTGCTTAATCACGCGATCTTGGTTATGATGTTGATTTACCGAGGTCATTCGTGACACTCGGCGGACTACTGGGTTTGTATAAGTGAAAGTATGCGCGTGTCAACGTGTTAGCGGGGACAGCCATACTTGATCTTGTATAAATTGGGTGGTTCTGTCACATTCAGCGTCTGGACGCAGTCACCATGCCTCGGTTTGGCTCGGTGCCACAGCACTGGCTTGCCCAAGCGAACACACCCACATCGCCGTTGCTACGCCCTTGCGTGCGACTCACGGCCGCACGCCCGCACGTGCACGCTGTGCCCGGTCGCTCTGCCACCACCGCCGTCGTCGTGGGCTCGCTGCCCTGGCCAGTCCACTGCCGCCCTCTTTGCCGTGTCGCTGCCTGTGTTGCGTCACGTCACCACGCTACTGCTAGCCGCGGTCATGAGTGCTGGGTCGCCCGCGTGCGCTCGAACTGCTTGCGTCGTGTACGCCTACGCCGCCACGCCGTCGTCCCATCACCGTGCTGTCTGCGCAGTCGCCGTCGCCTAGTTAGTCCCGCTGCCGACCTTTCAAGTCTACATGCGCGTGGGCTTGCCCCGCCTGCCCATTGCAATCGCATCCGCGCTAGCTGCGATGCTACATGGCTGCCTTCCCTAGTCCAGTGCCGGCCACTGCAACGCACATGGCCGGGCCGCCGTCGGCTTGTGTTTATGGCAATGCGGCCAACCGTTCTTGAGCGCGTTTCATTGATTCCCCCAACGGCCCGTAGCACGTGCACGCTTGAACTATGAGTTGACAGTCACGTCATGCCATGGCAACGATGAGCCAAGCCATTTTGGCCCTTCCCCTGTTTCCTCTGTCGCCATGGTCGTCGGACCCGCACCTTCAATTTGGCTCGGGGGAGTCACCTCGGTCCAATTAACCCTATCCATGGCTTCGTGATGTAGTCAGCCAGCCATCCGACCCCATCGTGCAGTGATCCTTGCTGTGCCATGCTCCAATTTAGAGCTTTCTTTCCGCCGGGTTGTTAAGACCATCTTGGCACGCGTCGACGGTAAGGCCCCACTCCAAAGATGCTCGTATTCGTTCCGTTGCACCGCCAGCTTTGCCTCCACCTACCCATCACCCGGCGCACCCTTGCTAAGTTGCTGCCACCCTCTAGACGCCCCTAACGCGGTCTTGCCACCGTGGTGCACCACCACACCGTCCGTGCGCACGCGGCCAGTTTGGCTCGGGCCGCCTCCGACCGAACTACCACCTCGACTGGGTCCATGGTGAGTGCCTGGAGCTCACTCGCTACCCTAATTACTCCGGCGTTGTTGTAATTCACTGGAAGGCCACCGCTTTATTGCAGGAGCTCCGCCGCCGTGGTTCGGCTTTACTACAGCGTCCGGGCTCACATTTTCATCGCCCAGTGTTTTGCGTTCGCGCCTAGGTAGGTATCGGCTCCTTAGATAGGGCAGGGTGGGTCCCGGGTGCCCAGCGGGGTCGTCGGTGCCACCGGCCGCCGCGCCGGCATGCGCGGCCAGGTCAAGGACCTCCCCGATGTGAAGACTGGTTGTTGCAGGGGCTGTTTTGCGTAATCACAGACTGAAGGAATAGTGTGCTTTGTGCTCACGCTATTACCGGGAAGGCCGAGGACATTTTCGCAAGATGATCGGCGCGCGCGGGCCTCCCAGTCGCGGTCCGTCGTCGCGCGGCTGGGCCGCGTCCACGCGGGCTGTGCTGGTGGGTCACGCGCGCGTGCGATGCACGGGAGTGGGCCGCGCGGTGGATTTAGTTTTCCTTTTTTCCAGTGAATTAATAAATATTTATTCAATTTAGTTTTGAGCTGATCTTTGTAAAATTGTAGTAAAATCTGCGGGTATCCAAAAATAGTGAAACAAAATTTGTTAGGTTCACAAAAATGCTATCTATCAGTTGGTGCAGATAGTTTACAGTTAGTTGTGATAATTATATATTCATAAATTCAATTTATAAAGCTTAGTATTATTAGCTTAATATTTGTAGAAATTTTTATAGCAAATCGGTGATAGCTTTAGCCATGAAATTTTACAGTAGGTTCATTAGATTATTATGTGCTCACTGTAATTTTTGTAGCCCTTGAGTAGACTAATATATAGGGTAGCTAATACTCCTTATTTTAGTCTATATATAGTAAATCAGTATTAAGAGTAATAATACATTTAGTTGCTAAGATAGTAAATGCCATGTTTCATACTTGCTAGTGGTCACAATAGGTAACTTAGCACCTTAGTCGGTAGAACAAGCTTAGTAGCTTAATAGGTGTATTCATATTTTAAGAGTTGCTGTTGCCGTATTACTAAGTGTTGCATCATCATTTCATGTATGTAGATAACGAGTTGGTAGAGTTTGTCCTTGCGAACGAACAAGACTATAAGGAGATTAGTGAGGAGTATGAGGAGGAGATTCTCATACAGGAGGGAGCCCTAGAGCCGTTCGTTGCTGACTTTGTTGACACACCGTCTGCCTAAGGTAAGCCCCGGTGCATAACCCCTATTTTTGAATGATCATTGAATATATATATATGTATATATATATGATGTGCATTTATGTTACAGGCATTTCATGAAAACTACATGCATAAATTTACTTACCTTTGAGTCCTACTAGTATAGGTCGAGTAGCTGCTATGCTCAGGATTTCGATAGCGTGGGTAACTTGTCGTTACTCACAATAGGTGATTATTATCACTCATGGTAAAATGGTGGAAAGAAAAAAGGAGTCGTAGTAGGGAAATGGTTTGGATATTGGTGGGTATAAGAGGTTATGTCCTGCTGGCTAACGGAGCATAGCTTGGTTATACTTTTTCCCTATCTGTGTGAGTGAAGGACCGCCATTGCAATTGACGTTTGCAAGTCACAGATTAATTATCCGGACACATACTTGGGTATGGGCGCAGGGAAGGCTTGTTGCTCTCTTGTCGTGAGTTCTGGCTCTTTCCGGATGATTGATTGGAGACGAGGATGGTGGAGGTCTAAGCACCGTACTGAGTCCGAGACTCAGGAGCGGGGGCTTGGAGTCCAACTTTGGACGGGGACCTAGACCTCTTGGTAGGAGACGGGTGAGTTAGTCCTGCTTGTGTCTAGGGTACAAGCGGAGCATGTATTTCAGGGTACCTAGCTGGGCACATTGATTCGTGAATCGCCGCCATGTCGGTACGACTTGTCTTAACTCTAGCATCGTAATAAGAACTTAAAGATAAAAGGTGATGAAATGGAATTGTTTACTCAACTCTTGCTTGAAAGTAGAACATGTGCTTACATAGAATAGCTAGGTAATGAATGAATCATTACTGCTAATAATAACATAAATAAGGATTCACTATTAGTATTGCTTTCTGCAAAAAGGAAACCAGCAAATCATAAAGCTTATCATATCTCTTAGAGTAGGGAAATTATTTTCACTAGTCGGATAAGTCTTGCGAGTACATTATGTACTTAGGGTTTATTTACCTCTGTTCCAGGTACTGCTTGAGATGTAGCCGCTGTGTGAAGGATTCTTCTGGTGGGCACAGACGGATCCTTGCTTATTATCGATAGATATTTATTTGATGTTTATTTTCATTCCGCTGTTTAATATTTCGTACTCTGACTTTGGTAATGTAATAATACAATTTTTAAGAACTCTGGATGTATGAAATGGACTAAGTTTGTAACTCGTTCTCATTATTGGATCCTTGGGGGGAAATGTGGATCTTTCGAGCTCTCCCGTGGGGTGTGCCCGACGAAACCCGCTCGATGTAGCTCGCTCTCGGGGTGCTTAGTGTTAGTGGAAGACAAGTGTCTCCATAAGTACGTTATTTTGGGTGGTTCTGCCATAGGATCCTTCCAGGACCGGGCTCAGGGCACCGCAACAAGACCGCTCGATGGCGGCACGCTCACCCTCGGGTGAACGCGCGCGCCAGCGAGGGGGCCTACCGTGGCGCCACCGTCCTTCTTCCTCCGGCTGCGCTGTGGGTGGCCGTCGCTACTCTGCTTCGTGCTGAGAGAGGGAGAGGGGAGAAATGAGCTCGGGTTAGAGGGAGGGCCGGTTGCGGTCGGCGTTTTGACGATCGAAAACATAGGCCAGCCGTCGATCTCGATCGGATGGCTGGCGGCGGCTGGGCTCGATTCGGCCTAGGCGAGATTGGCAAATCCTGGCCCAAGCCCATGTTACGCCCTGAGCGTGGGGAGCGCGGGCAGCGCAACGTGAGCCGCTGGGCCACGCGGGAGTAGCCGTGGGTCGCTGCGCAAGCTGGCCCTTCGGGCATAAATGCACAATAATTGTCTTGTATTTAGTTTATTATTTTCAGAAGCAATTTTATATGAATTTTAGTCAAATTTAAAGTTTTAAATCTCTGTAAAAATTTGAAACAATGGAATAATTTTACCAGAGAGTATATGAGTACAGTAAAATGTTTCTGATAAGTAGATAATTTTTTTTTCATGTTTCCGTTGGTATGATTATGTTAATTCTCTAATTAAATTGGACCAACGGGGAAGTTATAATTAGAGGAGTAGGCATTTTTTGTTTAAGTTAAATTATGGTATTGTTATTTTCTGACCAACGTTGATGATAACAATATTAAAAGTTTATTCATGAGTTGTTTTTTCATACATTAATTCAATTTCTGTCCAACAGTGTTATAGAATTAATGTAGAAAAATGTTATATTTATAATATTGTTATTTTCTGACCAAAGTTGATGATAGCATTATTATAATTTTTATTTATGAGTTTTATGGATTAGTTCTATTTATGCCCAACGATAATGTAGAATTAGTGTAGAAGAATATTACATGTTTTAATTTTGACCAACATTAAATTACAACATGCAATTATTATGTTAAATGTTTCTCACTTTCTCTGACGTTGTTTTCAGGCTACAACCCAATGACGTTTATCTCGTCCATTCCGCCTCTCAATGGGAGCAACTACAACGCATGGCGAGAGAAGCTTGAGATAGCTCTTGCGCTCTCTGACAATAATCTAGCACTTATCTCTCCGTGTCCCACTGAACTAGTGGACCCGGTGAGAAAAGCAAATGAGACTGATGCAGATTTCACTACTCGGTAGCGTGACCATGCAGAAGTGAGAATGAAGTACGATCTTGATCGTGCGAAGTGGGATAGTTCAAACCGCAAGTGTTTGATGGTGATTAAGGGCTCCATTGAGGATCGAATAAGGGGATCAATTCCAGAATGTACCACCACCACTGAGTATCTCAAGAAGGTGAAGAGTCAGTTTACTGGCTCTTCAAAGGCTTATGCAAGCACTCTTATTGAAAAGTTAGTCAATGAGAAATATTCTGGTGACGGGATTAGAGAGCACATATTGAAGATGAGGAACACGACATCTAAGCTCAAGCCGATGGACTTGGGGCTTAAAGATGAGTTTCTAATTCATTTGATTTTTGCTTCTTTACCCAAAGAGTATGAGACTTTTGTTGTGAACCACAACTTACAGCCAGATAAGTGGGACATTGAGAAGCTCTGCAATGGACGAGCTCTGTCATGTAAAATGTATTATTGTGCGGGTAGTAATCAGCGTCCATTATTTGCCTAAATCCAGGCTCCATACGTATACTACAACACAAAAAGGAAAAAAAGCAAACACCGTACACAGGGGTGGATTAGGGGGGGCAGCCTTGTATAACTGGTGCATCAATAAAAATATAAAAAGAGTGGGGAAGAAGAAGAGATAGAGAAAGAAGAAAAATGAATGAGAGAGAGAGGAAGAAAAAGAGACCAGCCCCTTAATCCTGACCATACACACGACGCCGACACGTACGTCCCGGCACACGTCGCGTTGCACCGTCACGACTCATAAACAAACCACCTTCAAAGTAATGGAAGCTGACTAGGCAGCCATGCATGGTTGCGCGCCACGTAGGATCCCTGGCTGGCTGGTTTCACTCCGTCGTCTCCTCGCCCGGTGCTACGGCCGTGGCTGCGGCAGCATCCCGCCTTCGCCGTAATTCGCCCATGAGTTTCCTCAGCGCGCAGGCGGCGCCATCGCCGTCGCAGCCCATGAACACCTCGGCGATGTCGGCGGGCGTGATTTGTACCTCGGCGGCGGCGAGCAGGCTCTCGGCCTCGGCCATGAGGGCGTTCACCGTGTCGGGGTCCTCACAGCCCTCGTCGCCGACGCCGAGGTAGTTCTTGGCGAGCACGCGCAGCGCGGGTGGCGTGCAGTAGCCGAGCTCAATCTTTTTGTCCATGCGGCCAGGGCGGAGCAGCGCCCGGTCCAGGCGCTCCGGGTGGTTGGTCGTGAACACCATCAGGCGCTCGCCGACGCAGGACGACCAGAGGCCGTCCACGAAGTTGAGCACCCCGGAAAGGCTTATGGATTCCCGCCCCATTACCGCCATTGACGCGGCGGCGGCCGGCGACACCGACATCAGGGCGAGCTGCGCCGCGGCGTCTTCGACGTTGTCGGCGCCGCCGACGTTGCTCCCGCCGCCAACACCGCCCTTCTTTTTCTTCTTGTTGCGGTCGGAGAGGTCGAGGGAGCAGTCGATGTCCTCGACGACGACGATGGACTTGGGCGTGGTGGAGACGAGCAGGCGGCGGAGGTGGGAGTTGGTGGGCACCGTGGTGAGCTCCAGGTCGTAGACGTCGAAGTCGAGCAGGTTGGCGATGGCGGCGACGAGGCTGGTCTTGCCCGTGCCGGGCGGGCCGTGGAGCAAGTACCCACGCTTCCATGCGCGCCCGACGCGCGCGTAGTGGTCCCGGCGCGCGGCGAAGCGCAGCAGGTCGGCGCGGATCTCCTCGCGGAGCGCCGGGTCGAGCGCGAGCGTGTCGAACGTGGACGGGTGCGAGAAGGCGTGCGACGTCCAGAGGCGGTGGTGGTCCAAGTCGCCGGGCCCCGTGGCGCGGTTGGTGTAGAGCCGGCGCTCCCGCGACTTGAGGCGCATCCGGGTGGCCTCGTCGATGAGGTGCGGGATGTAGTGGTCGTGGATGAGGTCCCGGTGCTGGCGCGGGAACTGGAGCTCGAGCCCGCGCTGGTCGCCGCCATGGCCGCCGCCGCGGCCGCCGAACATGTTGTACGGGTGACCGTATGAGCCGCCTCCGCGGTCGACGGTGCGCGCGGTGGAGGTCCACTTGACGCGGACCCCGCGGAAGGTGTCGTGGGTGGTGTGCGAGTCCGGGAGCGACGCGACGGGGCGCGGCGACTGGCGCGGCTTGTGGAGGCGCACGGTGGGCGCAGTGGCGAGGCAGCGCGCGCCCAGGTAGAGCTGCGCCGAGTCGTAGAGGTCGTTGATGGCTCCGCCCGTGGGCCCGTCCGCCTCGTCGATGAGGATGGTGTTGTGAGGCGGGCGGAACGCGGCGGACACCCACGCGATGAAGCGCCGCAGGAGCGTCTGCGCCTCCGGCGGCAGGAAGTCGCGCAGCGCGGTGCGGAACACCACCACGGTCGCCAGCAGGGAGCCCAGCGAGCGCCAGTCCAGGACCATCTCCATGGCTAAGGTCTGAGAACGAACAGAGAACAGTGTGTCTGTGTGCGCTTGGCTGCCAGAAGAGTGAGCTGGGGGGTGCTTTTATGCCCGCGCCGGATTGGAGCTAGCCGACTCGGACGTCGGAGTGGAGTGGTTTGGCCGTCTGTGTGCGAGACGTGTCGGCGAGGGTGAAAAAGAAATTAACGTGTGGTGCGTGGCGGCTGCTGGTTGGCCCGGGCGGCAAAAGTTTGTGAAAGCTGCCAGCTGTGTCGTTTCGGACGTTTTCCCCTGCGATTTCTCGTGTTTCTTTGGGTCAGGGCCAGCCAAACGACTTGACCGGCCGGGTGCGCCGGTGAGGTGATATGATGCCGCCCGCGGCGAGCTGGATGGAGGAAGACGGTGGTTGACGCTTGGACGGTGACAAAGCGCCAAAATGCCGAAAGAAAGAAGAAAGGCTAGGTAACACGTAGCAGTCCATTTGCAACGCAACGCGCAAGGGACAAATCGCAGAGGAATCATCTGACTAGACCTCGGCCACTTTTGTAGTGCCATGTACTAGTCATGCTGCGCTCTTAGCTCTACTCTGATACGTGCAAGAGAGAGCGACAAGGCGGAGGAAAACTTGGCACGCACGCACCTACGTTTGTCGAGCCAGGGCGCCAATAATTGGGACAGATCGAAACGTGCATGGCATACATCCTATGTTTGTGCACAGTGCACTGTTCATAAAGCTGCGTGCATGCGTTGTGGTTGTGGGCTCGTGTGGCTCCATCGCCGGCCGGCCGATAGCCCGATACCATGCACGACGCCATACAGGATCGATCGCACTGCAATGTGCAGAGAACCGGACGGGGACAACCTGTGCGGCGTACATAGCTTCGCACTCAGTACATGTACATCTCAGTTGAAGGCGGCTAGTTAGCTATGATCGGTGGATTGTACGACCCCGAGAAGTGAGAATATATCCAATATCGTCTCCTCATCGCCGAGGTCGACGTGTTCGTCACTTACCCTTTGATCGATTTTGCCAACTAGATTCTCGACCACTTTTAGCTTCGTCATGGCTTGAAAGGGACGCACCATGCCGTGCCGTGAAGCTTCTCTGAAGTTTCGCATGCAGCAGCCAGCGGCAGAAAATCGACGCCTCTCAAGTCTCAAGCCAGCTAGCCCAGACAACGTCATGCCATTGTGACGTTGTTTTTTATTGATGCTGAAAGAAGAAAGAGAATGTTGAAGTATCGAGTCATGCCATTTTGTGAACCAATGCTAGGGGGGGGGGGGAATTCAAGCATCGAGTACTGTTCTTGCTTCGGTGAAAGGAAGATAAGCTGATGAAGCCAATTTGATGGGTCACCTCTTGGTTATGCTACAACAACACTATAGTACAGAAGCGGAAGCCACAATAACCTTCATCTATTAAGGCAGTTCCAACGTGGTTCTAAGAGGAGAGAGAGAGAGGATGATTGCGCCTTTACCATATATAAAAGCGGAAGTTTGAGGAGGTGCTTTTGAAGCTAGAATAGGAATTGGTGCTAAGGGAATCAAACTCTGATAAGTTCCTGTTCATTTCATCCCGAATCCAAGTGGATCGAAGGAGGGGATTGAGAAGGATTTTATTCCTGTAAAGTTAAAATCCCTCTCATCTCCTATGATCCCCTCTAATTCATTTCGATTGGGATTGAATTGAACAGGCCTTAAGGATAGAGATGAGTTTGTTACCATTTAATATTATTTCAGATGGTTCTCATCTAAAAGCCAGCTAAACTTATAAATATTGGAGTAAAGTTTACCAAACTAGCACCTTACTAAGAAATTTGTAATCCTTACAGATTCACAAGCCACAAGGCACTTTTTTACTCTCGCTACTAGTACGGGTGTGTGGGTCCGTCCAAACAGCATCTAAAAACGTATGTGAATCAGCTTTCGAAATCCGAATTCTACCAGTACACGTGATTAGCCCACGATCTGATGCCACATTTGGGTTGTTTACGCGGCCTACATATGCCAGAACGTCGTTGTCGCTGCAGTGCTGTCGACTGCCGATGCATCGGGCGTCCTGGGCCGGAGGTCTCCTACTTACTACGCCCCCTTGTCGATTGTCGTGTCCGCGCGTCGCGACGTATACGTGCTGCTGTGTGCTTGGCCCCTGCCAGACTCGGGAAGCTTGCCCGCGTCTCTCCGGCAGGTTTCGCATGCTGCTGGAGGCTTGTGCTGGACTTTGTCTGCGTTTGCTCCCATGCATCGCTTGGGCAGTTGGGCTAGCAGACGACGGTCGTCTGAGCAGTAGGTACCACCTGTGCTGTGATATGTCGCGCTCTTCTCGGGCCATGTTCGTTTAGAGGAATTTACAGAAATCTAGATAAATTTAAATGAATATGGAGAAATTTGTGAGAGAAAAATACTATTTTAGATGAAAAAAATAGATTAAGCCGAATTTAAAGGCATGCAAAGTGCTTCATCAGTTTAACGCGGCACTACCGACTGATTGGTGGAACCGTATGCATGCCTGCCGTCGAAAACTTATTAGACGTGGCCGCCTCTTCTGTAATTCGTACACGAAAAAATAACTCGGCAACAGCAGTGGCACGTGGGTAAACTTCTTCACTATTTTTTCCACAGTGTCCACTCGTTTTAGTTCGGAGGTTAGCCCTGGTTTAGTCGAGGGGAAAGTTGGAATTTGGCTACTGTAGCATTTTTATTTTTATTTGGTAATTAGTGTTTAATTATGGACTAATTAGGTTCAAAATGTTCGTCTCGTAATTTTTCACCAAACTGTGTAATTAGTTTTTTTTTTTCATCTACATTTAATGCTCCATATATATATCGCAAGATTCGATGTGATGAATCCTGTAGCACTTTATTGGAACTTTTTTTGCAACCGAACACGGGCTTAGTCTCTCTCTCTTTGGGAATGTTCGGAGGTTAGTCTCACGCAGTGAGTCAGTGACGTATACACAGCGTACGTACTCACCATTAGTGACAGCTAGTTTGAGTGTTTGACATAACATCTTTCAGATGACTTAAGGCCCGTTCGCTTTGCTGAAAAATAAGCGGAAACACTATTTCTACTGATTTGTTGTGAGAGAAAAATACTGTTTCGACTGAAAAAATAAACTAAAAAGTACGTATTATAAGACAAACGAACAGGGGCTTAACAAGCCCCGCGGTTAAATCTATCTATTATCTTATACCTATATATCCAAGAGTGTTAAAAAGGAGCCTCATGTTGGTTGAGACCAAGAAACTCTACAAATTATGAGATTAATAAAAAAATTGTACTATTAGATTTATGATGGTCTAATTAACCTTTGAATTGCAGTTTATGAATTCTTAGTGACTCCTAATGTGTTTGTTGTCTCACGTGACATGATGTCTTTTGGCAATAGGAGTTCTAAACCAATTCGACAATACTTCTATGGGAAATGCTCATTCAATTAGCGAAGACAAAATTTGAATAACACCACGATTGAAGGACTTGCTTGTTTGCTAAGTGCTTGCTAGGTTATTGATTTTATCATATACATATCTGTGGCTTCATGAATACATAATTGTAAATTAAGGCTAAATTATGTTGCAAAAAGGTTTGGTATTCCACGAGAGATGATATAGTGAAAATTGACAAGCCAAGTTCCAAGAATGAAAAGAGACATGGTCTGCGCATTCATAGTCTCATTGTTAGGGCTTGCATTTAATATCGTGGAATATTGATAATACAAAAGAAGATATGCCAAAGTCAAAAGGATGAGTTCAAAGGTAACAAGATGACTTTAGTGAGTTTTGTAACAAAAAGATTGATGGAGTTCAATGAGTTCAAAGGTAACAAGATGGCTTTGAAAAGTTTTGTCACATAAAGATTGATGAATTTCAATTGTGGATTGATTGTTGATCCAAAGCTAAGATTGACTCAAGTTGGGAAGATAAGGCGGTGAAGGAATATACTAAGTTGATGTTTCCAGGGACTAAGCGTAGATGAAGGGAAGTGATAGCTTAGCGCCGAGTGATCAAGGCTATGCTAAAGAAGGAATACTTGAGAATTCCAAGGAACTAATGATGTCATGGGGAGTCATTCTACTATGCCAAGTATCAAATCATTGTTGAATAAAACCAATTGAAGTGAAATGAAGCCATAGATTGAATTCATACATGTTGGAATGGTTCAAGTCACTTGGTTTTTTTCGCAACCGGGTGTGTACCCGTTTTTCATTAAGAGGAAGAGAATTTAAACCGTACACAACCGAGCACGGGTCCGTTGATTTAGGCAAGCAGCCTCAAGCAACGTCCAGCTAAGAGTCCTACCTGACTACTAGATCCAAGGTTTGTGATTACATGCCCAAAGAATTATGCGACCAATACAGATGAAGCGCGGTCAGAGGCGCGAAGCCTGCCAGCGCCCAGTCTTCGCCTTCCTTGATCGCTGCCCTGACGACATCAAGCACCGAAGATGGCCCTCTACCAAAGACTCAACAATTTCTTTCCTTCCAAATTGTCTAGGCGACAAGGAGCAGCACCGAGTCGAACAGGGGCTTGGACGCCAGGTCGATCCGACCCCTCTGTTGTATCCACCACTCGCCGAGTTCTTGTACGCCGTCCGGCAATAGGGCCAGCAGATGTATGGGCTCCAACAACGTGCGCTAGACTTGTCTGGAGAAGACGCATATGAGGAACAAGTGGCACGCTATTTCGGGTGCCTGATCACATAGAGCACATGCGTTGTCGTCTTGAAGGCCATGCCGCTTGCGACGATCCATTGTCCAAAGTCAGCGGTGTAGGGCGAGCCAGAAAAAGAGCTTTACCCGTGGTGGTGCCTTGGTACGCCAAAGCTCTTTGGCTCCTAGGAGCCTGGTTGATCCTGCAAAGAAAGCCTGTTATGTTGAGGAGACCGAGTACGCCCTAGAGGAAGACCATCTCCACACAAAATGATCCGGTTGCAACGGCTGCAAGTTCACCGATTGCAGGAGCTCCTAGACTCAGAGGTAATCACATAGGACTTGCATCGTCGTGGCTCTAGTGATGTCCCTCACCGATTGGTTGTTCTGGAGGGTGTCACACAGCAAATGTTTGAGCCCCGAACATGATATAGCAGCGAAGAGGGCCGGGGCGAAGAGGTGTAGGGGCCCTACCGATGACCAGTTGTCTGTCCAGAGTGTTGTGGACGCGCCATCGCCCACGGTGACTGTCATGCTCGTGGCACTCGTAGCGGCGACGCACCATTCAGGTCACGATGGCAACCTCACCCAGCAGCATTGTGGCTCAGAATGTGAGAGCCACTCCTAGCGTAGTCGCAGCACTAATCCAAAGAACTACAGATCCATTACTCCCAAACTTCCAAGATCAGTCGGTCGACAGACAACCGGCCAGGTGACTTTACACTTGCCACCGGTGTAGGAGGCAGTACCAGCCCAGATGAAGGCCCGTCGGAGCTTGTCTATTTGCTTAACTGCCCAGCTGGATAGGCAGCATGCAACGCTCAGGTGCACCGGCACAACGGACAATGTGACCTTGGTGAGTAGGACCCTGTCGGCATTGGTCAAGAGCCCCACCTTCCATGTTGGGATTCTGGCCTGACGGAGTCGATCAACGGCTACTTGTCCCCCCCGTCTCAATCACCGAAGCGAAAGAGGTATCCCCTGGTATTTGCACGGGAACGGTGCCACGACACACGGGAACACCTGCTGGACATCAGCGATCATGCCATCATCATAGCGAATAGGCGTTGCGACACACTTCTCCATGTTTGTGACTAGCCCGGATGCTCCTGTGAACAAGTGGAGGATCTCAGCAAGACACTGTAGGTCTACGGTCCTTGGCGACAGTAGAATGACAAGATCATCGGCGTAGAGTGACTTCCGATGTATGACAACCTGGCTAGGCAACGGTGACAGTGCAGCGCGGCGGTCGGCTTCTTTGATGAGGGAGTTCAAGACCTCCATTACCAGGACTAAGAGCATCGGTGAGATAGGGTCCCCCCGACGTAGCCCCCTTGCGTGCATGATCCGCCGCCCTGGTCTTCCGTTCACTAGTACTTTAGTGCTTGTTGTGGACAACATGGTAGAAATCCAATCCGTCCAACGTCGGGAGAAGCCAATGTGCTGCAACACCTCAATCAAGAATGGCCAAGACACTGAGTCGAATGCTTTTGCGATGTCCACCTTGAGCACCGATGGGAAATTCTTCGTGTGCAACCACCGGCAAGCTAGCTGAATGGTTCTGAAGTTCACTACCGAAAACGTCAAATTTGTCGAGTGTTTTATGTTTTACCGAGTGTATTCTCTCGGGCACTCGACAAATAAGTTTTTTGCCGAGTGTTGCGCTAAAAACACTCGACAAAAAAAACATTTGGTAAAGAGGAGGTTTGTCGAGTGTCAAAAAAAACACTCGGCAAAGATGGGGTTTGTCGAGTGTTTTTTTAACACTCGGTAAAGAAGTGAAATCTTTTTTCTAGGAAAGAAGGAGGAGAAAAAATAAAAAAAACTTTGTCGAGTGCCCAGATCCAGGACACTCGGCAAAGAAATAAAATCTTTTTTTAGGAAAGAAGGGGAAGAAAAAAAATGAAAAAACTTTGCCGAGTGCCTAGATCTAGGACACTCGGCAAAGGGAAAAAATATTTTTTTCTGAGAAAGAAGAAGAAGAAAAAAATGAAAAAACTTTGCCGAGTGCCCAGATTCGGGATACTAGGCAAAGGAAAAAAAAATCTTTTTTAACCGGCCCCAGCGGACGCGCCCTACCATTCTCCCCGCACGGCCCCCTCCTCTTCTCAATGCGCCGTGTCCGCACACCCCCTCCCCTTCTCCGTGCACGCGCCGCCCCCTCCTCGTTCTCGGCTGCCCTCCCCTCCTCCCTCGCCGGCGTGGCCCGCCCTCCCCTCACTAGATCTAACGCCTCCCTCTCTCGGCCCTCCTCCCTCTCCCGGATTCAGCGGCGCTGCCCCCCTCTTGGTCCTCCCTCTCCCGAATCCGGCTGCGCCGCTGTGGGGGGTACAACCCCGGATACCCACAACAGACCACATGGGCTTCGCCCCCAGAGGCGGCCCAGCCCACAAGACAAAGCCTTGCGGGGCACGACTCTGCTCGGTACCTCCCGCAAGACACCGAGAAGATATCCTGAAGATACTACGAGATCTGCTACGATACATATGACCCCAAAATTCATGTAATCTGTTATTACTTTCCAGTTATCTCTCAGATCTAACCGACTTGTAACCCTGCCCCTAGGACTATATAAGGCAGGCAGGGATCCCCTCCAAACATACGTAATATCATACGATAGCCAATACAATCCAACAGACCACAGGAGTAGGGTATTACGTCATACTAACAACCTGAACCTGTCTATCTCGTGTGTCTCTATTGCCTTCGTGTGTCTCTCGTGCGTGCTGTTTCCTTGTCGAACAAGATGGCTTTTTCCATAGGCTCTTTGTCCCTCCCGTAGCCTGGCCAGATCTTCACAGTCAGATCCATCTCATGGGTCATCAACGCTGATGGAGTCGGAGAGCTCCTCGAGCCGGTGTAGATCAATTCTACGTCGATCACCCCAACACCTGCGACTGCAGATCTGATCTCAGAACCACCTCTGAGGTCCCCTTCATCAATGACTCACCGCCCGCTTCCTCGCTACCAGAGGAGGCAGATCAACAATAACGATCTGATCGCATCCATCGACCGGGTCACTCTGAAGCTCGCCGATTGCCTCTCCATCACCGAATTGGCTCTAGACACTCTAGTTCAGCGTTGACCACCCTCTGATCTAAATCTATCAGAGGCTGCTGGAGAAACTCTAGGGGCTATGGCCCTACCCTTCGGGTTCACCAACACCGTCGCCGCTTACCAAGATGCCCTAAGGGGTAGATTCGCCGACCAGGTTGGAGATGTACATCCTCCCGCCGATCAGCTCATTGACCAGCCTCCATCGGCTGTCAACATGCTGCATGTCGTCTGCCGCCTCGGAGCGTCCCTCTAGACCATCCTGGATGAGAATCCGGACTTCGAGTCCCGGGGCTCTATAGAGACCATCGCCGAAACCACCACCGAACTACTTCTTCCCCCTCTATTCCATGGCAACACAATCTTTAATGTCAGCATCGACAGCCCCCTTGGAACGGCAAAATTGAGGAAGAATGCGCTGCCCGCGAGAATCGAAACGTCAACCGTGCACAGCGCCGAGAAAATGAAGCTGCCCTCATGAGGGCCGAGTAGCAGCTTGACTCGCAAGGAAGGCCACTACAGCACAACCTCGACGACGAGTTTGTCCGCGTTGAAGGCCATGATGTTTACAAGACCCCAAGCGCCAATTTGGCTATGGCCGCCAACGAGCTTGTCCGGTTCCCACAAACACCAGAGGTCGCCAAGGTTGCCGCCATGTTGAAAGTGGCGCACTATCATGTCAACGAGATCCGCCAGGATCAAAGACCTTCATACTCCACAACCTCGATTCATCGATCAGCCACAACAAGAACCGATCGTCGTCAAAGTCGCTTCACCGACCAGCACCACGACGATAGGCAACCCCTCCAAGACGGAGATAGGGGCAACCTTATTGAACATCACCACCAACATGACCAGGAGGTCAACCAGGACATCCGAGCGCACCTCAACAATCTTTGAGATGCATGACGACGTATCGATGAACGCTGCTTTGGTCGCCATGAAGAAGAAGTACGCTGCCGTCAGGAGTACGAGCAAGAGTACGGTAACTCAGACTCAGCTCTTGAGTCGATCAATGCTGACAACGCTACAGACAACGGCACCACCAACCCCGAAGGGCCCCCAGTATTCACGAGGGCACTCCGAACACTTCAGTGGCCCGTGGTTTTAAAATCACCAGGGTCGAGCCCTACAAAGGAAGGATGAACCCAACATAGTGGCTACAGGCTTACGCCACTGCTGTCCGTTCCACTGGAGGAGACACCAGTGTCATGGCAAACTATCTTCCCATCATGCTAACACCAGCCGCCATGAGCTGGTTCACAAGTCTCGCTCCAGATTCCATCGAATCCTGGGAAGAGCTAAAAAAAGTCTTCACCGACAATTATATGGCTACGTGTACTTGGCCGGACACCAAGCATGATCTCAACCGCATTAACTAGAAGCCGTCTGAGCCCCTCCATAGCTACATCAGACAATTTTCTGAGATGAGGAATTCTATTCCCAACATCACGGAAGCCAAGGTCATCACCGCCTTCATCCGAGGACTCCATCACTGTGAGCTTCGCTCCAAGTTCAACCACAAGCCCCCTACAGGGATTGGCGAGATGATCACGACTGCCAACCAATACACCGACGTCGAGGAAGCCGAGGTGCGCTTCAACGAGGATGCGGGCACTCATCACCCAACTCGCTGCAACAACGACCGCCCCAACGGCCGATGCTACCACGACCGCCACTACGACAACCGCAGTTACCATCGGGACAGCGGCCGTGGTCAGCCAGAAGGATCCAAGTCTGGTCAAAATCGCCGCCGTCGGCATGACCACATCGTTGCTGCCGTTAATGAACCTCGTGCCAAGCGCAACTACGACGAGTAGTACAAGAAGATCCTCGATGGCCCGTGCTCCCTCCACAAGAAGGCTAGGCATAAAATGAAGGACTGCCTTGGCTTGGCTAAGGAGTTCAAGGACAAGAAGCTGAACGATGACACCAACGACAGAGCCAGAGGCCACTGACCACCTAGGGGCAATAACAACACCTTCTAGGATCACGACAAGGTGGTCTCCACCATCTTCGGGGGCCTCACCTCCACCGAGAGCAGAAGAGAACGGAAGCTCACCATCACTACGGAAGACGCCACCACCAACCCTAGCTATCGCCCATGGTCCGAGGTCCCCATCACCTTCAGCAGGGCCGACCAGTGGGCGGCCATCCCCTACACCGGGCGTTTCCCCCTCGTCCTCGACACGACCGTCCAGAAAGTGCTTTTTAGAAAAGTGCTCATCAACGGTGGGAGCGCTCTAAATCTCCTCTTCGCCGGATCCCTAAAGGAGCTAGGCCTTGGGTTAGCGGATCTCACACCCTCTGACTCTTCGTTTTGTGGTGTGGTACCTGGCAGGGCCTCCAAATCGCTTGGAGAGATCACCCTACTGGCACAGTTTGGCATGGCAAGCAACTACCGCGTCGAGCACATCAACTTCTACATCGCTGACTTTAACACCGCCTACCAGGATCATGACAAGGTGGTCACCACCATCTTCGGGGGCCTCGCCTCCACCGAAAGCAGAAGAGAACGAAAGCTCGCCGCCCGACGAGTGCTCGCCATCACTTCAGAAGACACCACCGCCAATCCGATCTATCACCCATGGTCTGAGGTCCCCATCACCTTCAGCAAGGCCGACTAGTGGGTGGACATACCCTACACAGGGCATTTTCCCCTCGTCCTCGACGCAACCGTCCAGAAGGTGCTTTTCAGAAAGGTCGTCGTGGATGGTGGGAGCGCTTTGAATCTGCTCTTCGTCGGGGCTCTAAAGGAGTTGGGTCTCGGGACAACAGATCTCACACCTTCGGATTCTTCCTTCTGGGGTGTGTTACCTAGCAGGGCATCCAGACCGCTTAGAGAGATCACCCTACCAGTACAGTTCGGCACGGCAAGCAACTACTGCGTCGAACATATCAATTTCTACGTCGCCGATTTCGACACCGCCTACCACGCCATACTTGGTCGGCCAGCTCTGGCCAAGTTCATGGTCGTACCACACTATGCATATCTGGTGATGAAGATTCCTTTGCCTGCAGGAGTCTTGACTCTACGGGCCAACCTCTCCGTCACCTACGCCTACGAGATAGAGAGTCTCGCTCTCGCTGAAGCCACCGATCTCTCCATCCAGATGGCTAGCGTGCTCACCGAAGCCAAGACAATACCCGCCGATGACATGGAAATCCCAGAGCTGGAGCTTCCACGTGCCTCCGCCAAGTCTAAGGAAGTCAAGGAGGTCGGCCTCGGCCTCGATGACCCCTCCAAGACCGTGAAGATTGGGGCTCACCTCGACCCCAAATAGGAAGGTGCGCTCGTCTCCTTCCTACGTGCCCACGTCGACGTGTTTTCTTGGAAACCCGCAGACATGCTAGGGGTACCATGGGAGAAGATCGAGCACTCCATGAATGTCTCGTCGACCGCCAAACTGATCAAGCAATAACTTTGCTGATTCGCGCCAGACAAGAAGGAGGCTATTAGGGTAGAAATAAAATGGCTCTTAGCTATCGGATTTATAAAAGAAGTGTATCATCCAGATTGGTTAGCAAACCCTGTTCTCATTCGAAAAAAGAATAAAGAATGGAGAATGTGTGTTGATTATACTGATCTTAACAAACACTGCCCTAAAGACCCCTTCGACCTGTCTCGGATAGATGAGGTTGTAGACTCCACCACCGGCTACGAAGTGCTCTCTTTTCTTGATTGTTACTCCGGCTATCATCAGATCTCCCTCAAGGAAGAAGACCAGATCAAGACATCGTTCATCACGCCTTTCGTTGCATATTGCTACACAACTATGTCCTTCGGACTCAAGAACATCGGGGCGACCTATCAAAGGGCCATCCAGACGTGCCTCGACCAACAAATCGGCCGCAACGTCGAAGCCTACATCGATGACGTGGTCGTCAAAACTAAGATCACCGACAACCTCATCGCCGACCTTGAAGAAACTTTCTCCAACCTTAACAAGTACCGATGAAAGCTGAACCCTTCAAAGTGCATCTTTGGAGTTCCATCTGGTATACTGCTGGGCTACATCATCAGCGCTCGAGGTATTGAACCTAACCCCGACAAGGTCTCCGCCATCACCAACATGAAACGGCCAACAAGCGTCAAGGATATACAGAAGCTTACAGGCTACATGGCTGCTTTAAGCCGCTTCATCTCACGCCTTGGCGAAAAGGGGCTACCTTTCTTCAAGCTCCTCAAGGCCTCCAAGCGTTTTTCTTGGTCGGAGGAGGCAGACACGACTTTCGAACGGCTCAAGTTATTCTTAACAAAACCTCCGATCATGACGGCGCCGCGACCAGATGAAACTCTACTAATCTACATCGCCGCCACTTCTCGCGTCATCAGTACAGCTATTGTCGTCAAACGCGAGGAGTTTGGGCACGCCTACAAGGTGCAACATCCGGTATACTTCATCAGGGAGGTACTTAATGAGCCAAAAACTTGTTATCCTCAGGTACAAAAGCTGTTATATGCAATTCTGATTACGTCACGCAAGCTCTGACACTACTTCAAGTATTACAGGATCGCCGTGGTCACCGAGTTCCCTTTGGGGGACATTCTCCGCAACAAAGAGGCCAACGACCGCATTATTAAGTGGGCTGTTGAGCTCGGCACCTACTCCATTGAATTCAGAAGCAGACCTACCATTAAGTCATAGGTTCTTGCTGACTTCATCGCTGAGTGGACCGAGATCCAAGAACCCATGGCTGCCACTTGCCTCGAGCACTGGGTGATGTACTTTGATGGCGCCCTTAACATCAACGGTGCTGTTGCGGGCATTCTGTTCATTATGCCGACCAAGGATAAACTCCGGTATGTTCTTCGTATACACTTTCTAGCCTCCAACAACGCCGTGGAATACGAAGCATGTCTCCATGGTCTCCATATAGCAATCGAGCTTGGCGTCAAATGCCTCATGGTGTACGGGGACTCCGCGCTGGTTATCAACCAACTCAACAAAGATTGGTCTTGTTCCAGTGAGAAGATGGACGCATACTGCGCCAAAATCAGGAAGCTTGAAGGGAAATTCTACGGTATCGAGTACCACCACGTGGTACGAGATCAAAACCAACCAGCCGACCAGCTCTCAAATATAGGTTCTTCTCGCGCCGCGGCTCCGCCGAGGGTTTTCGTTCAAGATCTCCTAGGGCCATCCATTAAAGAAGAGAAGGAAGTTCAAGAGGTTCCTCCTGCCGAGCAGTTAGTACTTGCGATACCTTCGCCGATCCTCGATTGGAGGGAGCAGTTCATCAAATACCTCACCAGCGCCGAAGTACCCACCGACAAGACTAAAACAGAATGCCTAATTCACCGAAGTAAGCATTACGTGCTGGTAGACGGTAATTTGATGAGGAAAGGCGCCAAGGAAGGGATACTGCAGAAATGCATCATCCAAGACAAGGGAGTGAAGCTACTTTCCGAAATTCACTCTGGTTGCTGTGGCAATCACGCGGCTTCGAGAACGCTGGACGGCAAAGCTTTTCGAGCAGGATTTTACTGGCCCACCGCCATCTCCGATGCAGAAGATCTTGTTCGACGATGCGAGGGATGTCAGTTTCGCCAAGCAAATACACGTACCAGCACAAGAACTGTAGACCATCCGAGCTTCCTAGCCTTTCGCATGCTGGGGACTGGATATGATCGGGCCTTTCAAGCCAGCGCTAGGTGGATTCCGGTATGTCTACGTCGCCATCGACAAATTCTCCAAGTGGATCGAGTACAAACCGCTTGTCTCGGCTACCGCGAAGAAAGCAGTCGAGCTCTTCGAAGGCATTATCCATAGATTCGGTCTCTCGAATAGCATCATCACCAACCTCGGAACCATGTTTACCGGCCATCATTTCTGGGACTTCTGTGAAGACCGGTGCAACTTCGTTAAATACGTCTCCGTTGCCCATCCTAGAGCCAATGGCCAGGTCGAACGGGCGAACGGCATGATTCTTGATGCCCTTAAAAAGAGGTTATACTAGAAAGAAGAAAAGCATCCGGGTAGATGGCTCAAGGAACTACCAGCTGTGGTCTGGGGACTACGCACTCAAGCTAGTCGCAGCACCGGTGTGTCTCCGTATTTTTTGGTTTACGGCTCGGAGGCCGTACTACCAGCGGATGTTGCCTTCCGAGCACCTAGGGTGGAAAACTATGATGAAGAGCAAGCCGCAGCTATTCGGACAGAGGACGTCGACAGGGCCGAGGAGGAACGCCTGATCACCTACGTCCCCATAGCCAAATATCTAGAAGGCTTACGGAGTACTACAACCGCAACGTAAAGGGTCGTTCATTCACCGTTGGCGACCTCGTTCTCCACAGGAAACAAAAGACCGAAGGGTTGCATAAGCTCTCCTCCCCTTGCGAAGGGCCTTATGTCGTCAAAGAGGTCACCCGACCAGGCTCTTATCGCCTATGTGACTTAGATGGGATCAATGTTCCCAACTCATGGCACATCGAGCACCTTATACATTTCTATCCTTGAAACGCTCCAGATATGTACTCTCCACTTTATGATAAATAAAGTTTTGGTCTCCATAATTTGTCTCCATTTTTTCTCCATTACTTCTCAATCTCCACATACGGTCGCCGAGCATTACGATACTCCATAGTGAGCTCCAATACAAAATCTCCAAACGGTTATTCTCCAAAATCGCCGAATGATTTCTCCAAATCGCCGACCACGGTTTCGCCGAATAAGTTTCTCCAAATCTCGAAACAAATTTCTCCAAAATCACCGAACGATTTCTCCAAATCGTCGACCACAATTTCGCCGAGCAATTTTCTCCAAATCTCCAAAAATCGCCGAATGGTTTTTTCTCCAAAACGATTTCTCCAAATCGCCGACACATTTTTTCACCGAAAATCGCCGAATAAGTGTCCTCCAAATCACCAAGAATGTTTCCTCCAACATGCCAACGTATCTCGCCAAATGTTTTCTCCAAACCACCGAGCAATTTACTCTAAATCTCTAAGATATTTCGCCGATCAGCGAGCAGCTTACTTTCTTCTATGTTCTCTTCAGAGACGACCCAGTCTCCGATCTCTCCCTACACGTGTCACGGGCTCCGCGCTCTGCGTTATGGGTGGTTGGCTGTGGTTCCTTGGTCACGCCTGGTTCTCCTACACGTGCATGGGCTCAGCGCTCGACGTTATGGACTATGGGCTATCCAAGGCCGAAAGCTCAGCACAGAACTAATTGCTCGGTCACTGCTTATACTACCTCTATCCCCAAATTATTTCAACAACCGCTGAGCAGCACACGTTCTGTGTTGTTTTCGATGGAGAAGACCCAGTTTCCGATCTCTCCCTAAACGTGCCACGGGCTCCGCACTCTGCATCATGGGTGGTCGACTGCGGTTCCTGGGTCACGCCTATTCCTCTTACACGTGCACGGGCTCCGCACTCGACGTTATGGAGTATAGGCTAGCCGAGGCCATAGTGGTCGGTCGCAAACTAACTGCTTGAACGCTACTTGAACTATGCATAATCTCGTCGGGATTTAAACTAGCAAGATTTTTTTGCCGACGTCTAAGCAAATTGCATGCACATGCTACTTATAACATCTGCCATGTACATAATTGTTTTTTATGCATTCACGTGTTCTAACTACACTGTCCAGGAATTGCAGATGATCTCCATCAAGCAAATCATTGTGCTTCGCCACCGCCGTCCATTTCGCCGAACAAGTCTATATTGCCTGCCAACTTCTTCGCTGCGTCCTCCACCTCATCCTCCAGCTGTTGGGTCTCCGCATCGCTCAGTCCTTCGGCGTACCTGCCCCTATCGCCTGAAGGTCAGCGGTTGGATAGTTGGACCGAACCACAGCAAGAACATGGGTAGCGGCGGAGGCAACGGCGTCGTGGTTGAAGCCCTTAAAGCTTTCCCATGCCGTCTTGCATCTTTCGACGACGACGTCCGGGCATGTTGGCCTATCATCGGGCTGAGGAGCCGCTTCTGGTTCGACGCAGTCGAGCACTAGTTTGATTCCAGCAACTACGGCGTCAAATCTGTCTCTCTGCATCCGGGCGTCCTGTTCCAGCACGTCAAATTGCGCCTTGACCCTCCGACGGTAGTCTGCAAGCATTATGGAATTCCATCAAGCAAGAAAGTTACTTCATCAGAAAGCTCGACCAGGAAGTACTCACCGTTTAGCTCCTCAGCCAATTTGTTCGCTCGCCCTTTTTCCTTCTCATTCTCCTCTCGGATTTGCTTGAGGGCCTGACGTAGCTGTCCGAGCTCTAGATCTTGCTCTACAAGTACAATAATCATCACCAAAAGTAAGCATATACAATTATGCGCAGTATATTCGACGGTCACACATACTTTTTTCTGCTCGGATATTTTTTGCATTTGTTCTAACTGCTCGGAAGCATCCTTCAGTTGTGTGGAGGAAGTGGCAAGTTGCTCGGATTTGTTCTCGCATCTGTTCTTTTGTAGTCGCCAGCTATTCAGACAGGACCCCTTTCTAGTACTCTAGGTCTAGCACGTTGGTTTCAGCGAGGTCCTGCTCGCGCCGCGCCCTTTGGGCGTTTTTTCTCCAATTGAGTCATCGCCTCCTTCAGTTTCCGGTTCTCTTCGTCGAGGGGTTCCATCCTCTTTATCAAGTGGTGTCGGTGCTCGGCAGTCCGAGTTATCCCCTGAAAATTAATAATGACAATGATGGAGTTCGATCTCCAATGTCAAAGATTAATACTCACGATTCAGTACTAACCTCGATTTGTTTTACTACTCCGGCAAGGGCGGATTTTAGCCGCTTCATCTCCTTGGGGGTGTCTTCCTCCTCAACAACTACCACCTCGTCACCGCGCTTGTGGAAGATTCGAACGGGTTGGGTTCGAGGCTCAGCACGAATGACCTCCTCGACCACGTCCTCCTCTTCCACAGTAGCTTGAGGCACCACCGGGGGACTTTGTGGGCGGACTGCAGGTCCGACCATGCCTTGCGACGCTTCAGGAGGTGCCATTAACTCCTCAGGCGCCACTGCTTCTGTCTGCTCATACTCTGGCGCATGGCTGGTAGCTCTAGTTTCAGCTCCCGAGGGCCTGATGGTACCCGCCGTTGCTTCACCAATTGTCGCCGACCCATCCTCCACCGACGCCGATATCTCCTCGTTTGTAAGTCCTCCTGCAATGGTGGTTGACTTTTCTTCCGGCTGTCGAGCACCGGGGACTCCGACACGGGAAGCACTAGTGTTACTTCCGTTCCGGGATTAGCCTGGGGTTGCTCGTTTGTCTAGGTGGACGAGTTCGGGCACTCCATATGATTTGCACTGCATCAAAACATTTGGTCGAAGCGGCAAAAAAAGCTAAGATAAGACAACAAA